>JAUTBT010001883.1:0-10405 GCA_032361225.1 Lepetodrilus schrolli
CTGAGTGGAAAGAAATTCACTGAAAGTTTCAAACATTTTACACATTGCCTGATTTTAGAGATTGACTGTAACATATACATTACATACATTAAGCTGTGTTCATGTCAGTGTTTATTCATTCATTATGTGTATAGTAAGGGGCGAGATGTAGAACGTTGGACTTCGGAGCCAAAGGTTCCCGGTTCAAATCCCGCCCCAGGAGCCCGGTATCAATGTTCACGAAACTTTCCTTTCTGACGCGATATTGATAGGTTGTGCTGTCTGTAGAGTGGCAGTGCAGTTATCATCCTTCGTCTGTCAGAACCAGCCGGTGCTCGCAGGTTTACTGCAACATTCAGCGCTACGGATGTTGCAGGTTTCTTCCTGACAAGCCGTGATATAAGTGAAAGAATCTTGAAAGTGGCTCGAAACCCCAATTCCAAAAACATATATGTATAGTAAATTTACTTACTAAGGTTATCCATGATATGACAATAATTGTTTTCTATTTGCTTGTTGTTTGTTTGTTTATTTAATTAATTTTTATCTTGTTTATATTTATTAATTTTGTTATTATTTATTTATTTATTTTTTTTATTTAAAAAAAAGAAAAAGATTTTAACATTTTTTATTATTTTTTATTATCATTTTTAAGCTTATACTAGAATGTTTCTGTCTTGTGTATTTTCTTATAAAGAGGAGATGTTGTAATGGAAGCCATGGGAGAAGACATGTCCGCGGAAGAGCAGAAAAGAGAAGAAGATGGAGGAGGTAGAGGAGAAGTCTGTAGACTGGAAGGTAAAGAGAAGATATGTAGTATACCATATGATATAATATCACATTAATAATGTAACATCGTATCGGAAAAAAATATTTTCGTCTAATTTTATTGCTTCCAACTCCCTGGGGAATTGGTATTTAATTTGGCGGTTGTAAGGCATTCACGTGTTCTCTAAACATAACGTTCTTTAAGAAAAGTTCAATTCCAACTAATGATTATCATATGCTACACTCCATTGTGGATGAACAAGAATGATTATCATATACTACACTCCATTGTAGTTGAACAAGAATGATGATCATATACTACACTCCATTGTGGTTGAACAAGAATGATTATAATATACTACTCTCCATTGTGGTTGAAAAAGAATGATTATCATATGCTACACTCCATTGTAGTTGAACAAGAATGATGATAATATACTACACTCCATTGTGGTTGAAAAAGAATGATTATCATATACTACACTCCATTGTGGTTGAACAAGAATGATTATCATATACTACACTCCATTGTGGTTGAACACGATTGATTATCATATAGTACACTCCATTGTGGTTGAACAAGAATGATTATCATATACTACACTCCATTTAATTCTAATTCCTTATTGTAATTGCACAACTAATTGCATCCTTATTGCACCACTTACAATAATAATGTGCGCATTTATACTGCGCAAATCCACACTCGACAGCATGCTCATAGCACTACATAGTTATCCCAGTCAATGGATCAGTGTGATCGAATTTTCCTTATCAGCTCCCTGGGAAGTATACACATTTATATTTAAATTGGCAGTTGTGAGGCTACAGCAAGTTAATTACTAAAGCCGAATGTTTTATTAATATATGATTGTGTTTTCTTACAGAGATAAATATGGAATTAGTTCAGGATAGAAAAGGATCCGATACAAAGACGTAAGTTGCGTTAAAATATATATTTTGCTGACTTATTAATAAATTATGTTAGGTTATTATGAAAATATAACCTTTTCATGGGTACAAAGTGCTATCAGATATTATTCAGACACTGTCAATGAACAGTGATGGAAGTCCAAGAATGTGATGGAAGTCCAAGAATGTTGGTATTAGTATTAGTATAAGACTTCTTTGTACGGTTATGCGATAGACCTACAGTCGGATCGAACGAGCGACATCCGTAGATAGTTCTTAATCACGAGATGTCACAAAGCTGTTATGATTGCTTCAATCATCGAATAATATTGCTTTTTTCAATGTTGGTGTGCAAACTCATCGAAATGTGTGCAAATTATCTAATTTGATTGCAACACTCATATTCCATTGGTAGGCCTGATACAGCGGTGAATGGGTTTTTAGAAGTACAAACATGATTGTATATATGTCAACTGAATGTACTTTGCAGTTGTAGTTAAGATCTAGTCCCAAACGAGCATAAATATCTGTGATTGAATGCCTTTTAAATGTCTTTGGAGATAAGATTTTATTTGTGAATCATCAACTTTTTCTTTATTTTTCAGAGGTAAACGGCTGTGACAGTTCCTCGATCAATACAAGCAATGCAAGCTGAGAGGAAGTGGTATTAACTAGTATAGTATTCCATGGATAGTGTTAGGAGGCAAAAAGTTTACTTGGTCCAAATATAGCACTGCAAATACTACCAAGTGCTATAGTCACCTGTGTGTGTGTGTGTGTGTGTGTGTGTGTGTGTGTGGATGGGTGTGTGTGTGTGTGTGTGTGTGCGCGCGTGTATGTGTATGCAAGTATGCATGTGTGACTCCGTGTGTGTGTGTGAGAGACAGAGACACAGAGAGAGAGAGAGAGTGTGTGTGTGTGTGTGTGTGTGTGTGTGTGTGTGTGTGTGTGTGTGTGTGTGTGTGAATTAATTACAAACCATGAACACCCTATTAACCTCTTCTGCTACAGTTCGTACGCCAACGCAAATATGGGCGGAGAATTCAAAAGTGTATCAAGCTGAAACAATCGTCAACAACATCTATCATGGTAAGACACGTGTAATTGATCGTCTATCGCATGATTGTTATGGTTGTAAATAACATCCTCGAAACACGTTCATTGTGGCAGTTCAAATTATGCCTACCTCACATCTGTCAAATTTAAGCTATGTTAAGTAGACATCATAGTCGGTGTTTCGAGGACGTGTAAATGCGAGCATATACCTGTAACAGTTGTACTAATTGGCAGCTCATCTTTATTAGATTCTGTCAGCGAAAATTGGTTATATTCTGCATAAGATCTTTGCTAATGGTATTTTCAGTATTTGTTACAGAGTCCCTTAAAAGTGATAGATAATATTTGCATATTATATATTCCGATACAACTATCTAACACTGCAGAACATGATATTGTTCAGATTTGTTAGTACTTTATGATATGAGCACCGTTCTGACACTTCCGTCAGTACTGTCGTTTGCGCGATTTCCCTCCAAATGTCCCATAATCCTTTGTGTTTACAATAAAACGTGGATCTTGTCTATTTTTAGAATCGAATACTGTTGTATTTAGAACAATGTATTTTGCGACAGAGCCTCATATAATTATGATAGATATTGTTTTTTTAAAATAGCAAATAATATACAGAAAATATATATAATATTTCATGCAAATATTATTTTGGCACTTTAAAGAGCAATTTATTCATCGGCGATATCGATGTGAATACGATATGTAATACTCTTCGTCGTTCAACTTAAATAGAGACTAAACATTATTGTAATGAGGTCATGTGTGTAAAAATGGTAATTGTAACCCTATGTACGTACATAATTAAGTAAATTAATGCATGGCAAATCTTCCGATGCGTAAACCGGCATTCGTCATCGATCAGTAAGATTTAAAAATATTTCCTTGCTTGACAGTACAATCGAAAATGTGCCTGATACGACATTCACTTGGTTTGTTGTTATTTGTTTGCAGATCGAAAAGAAAACAAACTTGATGAAATAAAAGGTAACTGCTACAATAAGTTACTAAACATGCTAAAACGATATATCAGGGGTAGATGATGGACGGGGTTAGTTGATCAACGCCTTCCCATTTCTGAATAGAGATATGTGACAGTTGGCATCACTTCTGAAGTGGTAATGACCCCGTGCTGCTGTGGTGTAATGGTCAGGTCTATTTTTAGAATTTCCATCAATTAAAAGAATTTACCAAGTTCCGGTGATAGCCAAACACGAGTACTAGGCCTTGGGTTGACTAAACTCCGGATACAATCTTAATACGCCGTTAATACGGATCGTGTGCTTAAAGTTCTGTTCGATTCAGAGATGAATCACGTTGTTCAGCATTGTCCACACGTTATAGATCGCGATGCAACGTAAGGTACGTAAATAAAAAAACATCCATGGACAGATCACTGTGTGGGTTATCATCAGAATCTTTAAACCGGATATGTCTAAAAATAGAGTTGACCCACTTATGCGCACTATAGGAACACTTGTATTGATTTTCCTTGAAAAAAAATTAACTCCTAACATGTTAACACAGGCAAAAGTAAATTCACCACTTTAGGTATGTTGATTTATAAATCTGGGGCCATGTTTCCGAAGTTGTCGGTCAGTATGCCATAGCGACGTCGCTATACTACATAGACGGCATCATAATGGTACGCTCAGCGACAGTTAGTCGAACGTGCAGTTACAATATCGTAATGCTGTCGTCAGAAGCATGTGGTAGCATTGGAAATCCCCGTGTCGTTCGGTATATTTTGATGTCACGTTACAACATAACAGAAGCAATACTATGTATTATTATTATTATTATTATTATTATTTCTATTATTATTGTTGTTGTCTAATATTATATAGATGTGCAAAACATTTATACATATTTACAGTACGTGTTTAAGCACCGTTGGAAAAATGCATTACTGTAAATCATGAAATTAATGCGTCACTAATTTAATGCGACCTCAAGCTTTTAGACATAAATGCGACAACAATTAAATGCGACCGACCATGTTTTTCCCCGGACCTACCTTTCATTATTTTATATAATGCGTAGGAATTAAATGCGGCCATACGCCAATCGCATTTTTCGCATTAATATCCTGCTCGCATTAATTCCCTGATTTACAGTATATATTTTTCCAAAGCAGAAACTTTCCTATGAATTGTAAAGCATTTAGAAAAATGTCTGAGACTATTTTGCAACATTGATTCCAGGTGCTTTATAATGCAAAAACGTATCGAGGATTATGTAATCGGATGTTAGTATTGGTTGATCGATCTATTGACAGATGTTATGCAAATATCGCATACTATCACCATTTGTTAACATACTTCATTGTCAAATTGAAAAAAAATATTAAATAAAATATGAAAATGTATCTTGTTGCACAATATACTTGCGTAGACAAATCAATTTTGCATACTTAATATGTAAATATATTTGACCATGAAATATGTCAACAAACCATAATCATATGCCTTTAATTATCATGAGTTTGCGTGAATATTATGTGAATTATCTTGTATATTTCAGACATATCACCGTGTCCATGTGACCTGACAGGAAATGCCTGTGATATCAACTGCTGCTGTGATGGAGACTGTTCAGCCAATGACAAAAAGTCATTCAGCCATTGTCTGAAATATTCATACCAGTCAGTAGCTGATGATTATAACTCTTGTATTTGATTGTTATATAGCAGTTAAAATCTGAGAGAGAGAGAGAGAGAGAGAGAGGGGGGGGGGAGAGAAGAGAGAGAGTGGGAGATATAGGGGAGAGAGAAGAGAGAGAGAGGGGGAGAGAGAGAGAGAAGAGAGGGGGGAGAGAGAGGGGAGAGAGAGAAGAGAGAGTCAACTCACAATGCACTTTTATCCTTTGTGTTCACAATAAAATGGCTGTCAGTAGGAAGAAAAGTGAATCAGTATATTTAGAATGAAATATTGTTGATATTTTTAGAACAGAGCACTGCTGTCATTGGCCATACTTTTATTATGGTAGATTTTTTAAATATATTTTTCAGTAGGCAGTCATCGTAGTCATAGAAATATATTGAAAAATACTTATATAGTTCTGCATGCAAAAATTATCTTGCCACAATGCATACCTATAAGTCTAGCTCACATACTAACTAGTCAAATAATTAAATATCTAAATTTGAATTGCCTACTCCAGTAATTTATTAAGCTAGTTACTTCATCCTCAATATGTTTTTGCACATTAAAATTGATTTAATTGTGTATATTTTTCAGAATTGATGATACATTGTGTTTCAAAAAAGAATTGATTTTGAAAGAGAATTCTCCATATACTTCCACCATTAACTCGGCTAATCTCTTCTGCATCTCTGTGGATAATCGTAAGTAGTTTCCAGCTTGGTTTACATACTCTCCAGGGAGTTGAGAGTGCTCAGTGATCTATTGGGGTAATAACGTAGCACTATATGAGAAAGGCTAGGATTTGGGTCATTATGAGTGTACACGTTATATCAAAGGTTGAGTGCAACAAAGTTCAATTTTCCGATTCCTGAGTAAATTTGATTTTTGGTGTAATTTTTTATAATAAATGATCATTTGACACCTTACTTAATTAGCATATATTTCAGTAATTAATAGGAATTTATGCTTACATATTGTATATATAATTGATAATCACAAAAGGAATGTTTATGCTAAAATGTTATTTTGTACAAAAAGTGCAATCAGAACCTTTTTGAGCTCGACTCTCGATAAGATATTAAGGGGGTGTGTCTGTATCATGACAATATATTCTAAGACAATCATTGGCAAGCGTATCCATCAGAAGTAGTACCACGCCTTTCATTTCCATTGTCACATCCTCATTCAGGGCCCCAGCGGAACTTCTACAACAATCCAGACTTGGTAGAGAACAACGACACATTTGAAAAGTATGTTCGGCAGTATGGTAGCTTCTCGTTCCAGCACGACGTGCCAAAGACAACCACGACCTATGCAGACTTTTACAGGGTAGGATCTGAGAACAGTTATCAATGTACTTTATTATAGCTATGGCAATTTTCCCCGGAAATGTGCTGATTTATTTGTCCAGGGGTCAGTTTATTTGCGCTGGACGTGGCTTTGGGCCTGCAGCCCCAGACCCCGTGTATTTGTCAGAACAGTCATCTGTTGCCGTGCCTGGAAGTAAGAGAATCTTTAAGTGAATCTGGAAAGCGGTTCTAAACCCCAATAAATGTTTGATATTTTTGGTTCACCACCCATAGCTGTGAAGTGGTTGTATTTCAGAGTGGAGACATGATATATACAGTATTTCCATCTCAATCCATGGGAACTCTCGGCTTGCCCAAGGCTTTGTCCTCGCCGTATTGTACTGATGGCAACCCAGCTGGTAAGTTAGAAAAACAGTGATATGAGTCTTGTATGTAGCATTCAATGTTTGCAAATATTTTTCCTTCTGCCATTTGCCAAGGGATGCACGAAGCTTCCAGCTTTAAAGTGTTATGATTTCCCATGTAATTTTCAGAATATGACACTCAAATCTGAGGTGGCATATTTTGTCATTAAAATCAGTAGTTGAATGTAGTTGAAATATTAGCATAATAACTGGAATGTGTCCACGCTCCATGCATTGCTTCACACAGCGTTCATTACAACGGAAACCAATACTTTCACAAATGGCACATTAGCAGAAATAATCATCCATTTGTTGTGTGGGTAATGTTTGTATGTATGTACATTAATCCTATTGATTTGAAATAGAAACAAATATACACTGGGGTGTTCTTTTTATTTGAGAATTTAAATTATCTATTGTATTTGTTTATGGGACAACAAAATACTTTTTTTTAAAAAGGAATTATGTGCATAGTACAATTCACTTTTTTTAAAGAAATCATAGTGTTCGAATAATTATTCACAATTGGCCAAACTGGGCTGTTTGTAATTTTAGTTATTTAGTATTGGAAATAAATTGTAGATTAATTAAAGAGTTTGAATAATTTCTATGAATTTGGATGTATTTATGTGAAATTCTCTTTATCCCTGATTGTTGAGTATGGGTGAAAGATTCCCACTGAGACGTAAAACAATAACTCGCATTCTTAATTCCTGATGTTTCTATTTTCCATCAGCTTATTTATACAGCCAGTTTCATGAGTGTGTGCGACAGCTGACAGATCTGGCAAATACATGCTCTTCTATGCCAGCACTGGACGCCAGTACATACTACCTCAACTTCAGAGTTGTCTCGGTAAAAATATTCTTCATAATTAATCGCCATTGTATTGAATCTGATCATCTTGGTTCTTGTTCTAACTTTGCTCATCGGAAAATATTACATTGCTCATGAATTATTGTCGCCTGTTGAATTCAGCAACGTCTACTGTTTATCGTTTTCCGTTTGTCAAATGGCTGAGGTACAACTTCTAGAAAAATTAGGTTTTCATAATATTAATTTAGCTTCATTAAATTCTTATATGTTACATATGACTTTGGTATACTACATGTTGGTACGCCGGCCCGGAGTGCAAAAGGTCGCATACTAAAAGATGGTACTTGTTGTTCCCCTGCTTGGCGCTCAGCATTAAAGGGGTAAAGCAAGGACTGGTCGGCTCGGAGTCGGGATACTGTGTCTGGGTGGGGTATTCATGTTCTATCTGCGGCATGATATACCTCCGAGTGAGCTAGCACTATAAAAACTGGTACAAGCAGTACATATGCATGCAAGCCATGATGTAAGTGAAAAAAATCTTGGAAGTGGCTTTAAACCCCAAATCAACCAACCAACTATGAGGTACTATTTGTTGATGTTAGATATTGTACATGGCACTTTGAGCATGCATTAGACATTAATTGATTGATTTTTGGCTTCTATTTGTGAAAATACAGAAAATATAAGATGTATGCTTATTATTGTCTATAAATTAAATATAATAAACATTAAGTTCAACCACAGCCATGGTCTTTCTTACTCATCTCAGCTGATTTTTGATCACAAGAACCTCGAGTTGTCTTGAGTTGTCTCCCCATACAACTCAATTGGGACTGTAAGTGGGTCACATTTATTTTTAGAATTTCCAAGAATTACCCAGAATCTTCCAAGATCCGGTGATAGCCAAACACGAGTACTAGGCTTTGGGTTAACTAAACTCCAGATAAAATCTTAATACATCGTTAATACGGATCGTGTGCTTAAATTTCTGTTCAATTCAGAGATGAATCATGTTGTTCAGCATGGTCCACACGTTATAGATCACCATACAACGTAAAGTACGTAAATAAAACAACAGCCACGGACATGTCACTGTGTAGGTTATCACCAGAATTGTTAAACCAGATGTCTAAAAATAGAATTTGACCCACTTATGCACGCTATTACCACCTGTTTTATGATTGGCAGGTTCCAGCATTGTTCCAGCGGTACACACCTTTTGTGAATGATTCCGGCAATGCAACTGACAAAACCCCAACAGGACCCCAATGTTAGTTCCTTTCTGTTTTCTTTTTGTCTGAAAACATCAAAATTTTGTAGCGCTTTGGTTATCAAGGGGGGGATAACTCTGCTTTCACGGTTAAGATTATTTCCATATTGTCTAAAAATATTCAAGAACAGACACATATATTGGACTCTGCTGGAATGTCTTATGTACTATATCAATTAGTCCTTAAGAAAATGTTTAATTAATCAATTGTTCAAATGTCTTAAATTAATTATTTAAAAAAAATTACAAACCTTTTGTAAAATATTTGTTTGTCTGTGCCTTTGATAATGATTGTTAAAATATATACACAGTAGCTCTGATTCCAGAACACAATGTTGAAAGAGTACTGAACTGAATACAAATTCAAATTTTTTTCCGTGGCAATATCTGGCATGTTTGATATTTCCCCAGCTGCTGTTGATCTGACAGAAGTACTTGACCTGTACAACAACACCTACACCATCCCCATAACTCTGGATGTGGTCCTCTGCAAAGATGCATCAGGAGTTACCTCCCCCTGCCCCATATCCCCTCCGACGTTGAACAGTTCCGGTACCGTTACAGTGTGCGATAATGTAGTCGTTAATGTGAGTGCTTTTCCTTTTTAATGTAACTTCATAGCGCATGCCCACACTCAAAGAACTTAATGCCAGTTCAACTTAATATAAATTCATACCGCATGCACACACAGTGGGTTTAACGAAAACTAACTAACTAAGCTCAGGCTTGTTTTTCGCGGAATTCACCATTGTCTGTTGCCATGCCTGAATAACTAACTCACTCTCCAAAAGGATTAATACTTTCCTGATTAGCGCTGCAAACATGTCTTGGTGCATTGAAGTACTTTTGCTATATAAATCTACTTATTATTAGTAGTACTATTTCTATAGTGCTTGTATTGTTGCCTTTAGCAGTAAGAAGGTTAAACGTCCAATTACCCAATATGATCATAGTGTTACGAGAGTCACAACACGATATATTATTATATATCTTAGATATATGTAGCGTTTTTGTATGTCTTTTACTGCTATATACATGTATGTGTGTGATGATTATCGTAGAGCTATGAACTATTGGACTTCGGAGCCAAGGTTCCAGGTTCAAATCCCGCCCAAGGGGCCCGGCATCAATGTTCGCGAAAGTTACCTTTCTGACGCGATATTGATATGATGCGCTGTCTGTAGAGTGGCAATGCAGTTATCATCCTTGGTCTTGTCAGTACCAGCCGATGCT
>JAUTBT010001884.1:0-10405 GCA_032361225.1 Lepetodrilus schrolli
CATTCCCATTGCCAGCATCCGGGTTCTCATTGACAGTATGACCCGACGTTGTCAAGCCGTCATTCAAGCAAGGGGAGACCATACCCGTTATTGACATTAACTTTGGTACTGAACAGTCGAAGGAACACTCTGTTGGCACCTTATCTTTGTTAAATTTCTCTGTGCTGTAATGCAATTCTGTCTTGTAATGCACTTTTTAACATCCAATCATCGAAACACTTGAACTGCATATGAAATTCTGAAACATTAAATTATTTAAGTCTTATTTTATGTTTTCAAACATATACGATGAATTTACTACATTCTAATCATATGACCCTATCAAATTGTGAGTAGTATATATAAAAGTTAATACCTTACATAGTTAATCTTAATTAATCAACTATCATTGGGGTGGGGTGGTGTGTGGTGTGTGTAGGGGTGTGTGTGTGTGTATGTGTGTGTGTGGTGTGTGGTGTGTGTGTGTGGTGTGTGTGTGTGGTGTGGAAACTTTATTCCAAATTTCGGATGTTGGCTTGAGGAATCTGGTGCCATTCTTCTTCCAATGCATCTGCAGGTTCTTTAAGAGTATCTGGAGCATTTTGATGGTTTGACATTCTTAGTTGTTAAAAAAGCTTTAAATCTAAAATGTATGTGTCCAAAACGGCTACTGTCCATTAATTAATTTTGTTGAGTATATATCGATTAGTATACGTTTATAACTGCTTGTATATAATATGATTGACAGTGATTATTTGTACATCAGATAGGAAGCCGTTGCCTCGTCTGTTGCTACAAGTTCAGTGGATACTACTGACAATTACCTGTACAGCAACCCTCATAATCTCGTGTCTCTTCTGGATGCTCGAGTACAAAGGTAACTGCCGTGAAATGTGACCTAAAACCTGTGGGGAAAAGAATTAAAATTACTCTAAAAATCGCATCATTTGGCCTTTGATGCCGAATGCCAGATGCCCTGCTTCTTGGCTTATTGCAGTACTAGTGAAGACACAATCGCAGATTTTGAAAGACATGCTTGCACTCGGGTGTCCATATTCTCTGGCATTCTACAGAAAAACAAAACCTCCATGTCTTAATGTATAGTTATATGGATTCATTGTGATTCATCTTAACATGGGCAACTTAATTATGGTCATGCATTTTTGCAAGCTGTTTGTAGTGTCTTAGATTGCATATTCTCGTTATTTGGCTTATCATTTCGACTGTTATTTCGGTTATTGTCATTTCGGTTTAAATTAACGCTATTTATATTTCAGTCTAGTTAGTTAAGGTTATTTCGATTAATTTGATTTTGATTTTGTACATTTCTATAATTAACGTCAATGTCCTTTCAATTAATATCAGAATGTAGGTAAATCTAATTTATTGATTATAAATCATCCTCATTTAACGTGTTGCAGGTAAAACTATCGGCTTCAGAAGCGCCAACACACACGCCGTCAACGTGGCGTTGGTCGTCATTGACCTGTTCATCTCCCGGTACCGCCTCCGCCTCCAACACTTCTACGTCACCGTCCTCTTCAGCGTGGCGTACGCCGTGTTCACGGCGGTTTACTGGGCGTCCGGCGGAACGAACCACCGCGGAGCACCCTACGTTTACAGATCCATCGACTACTCCTCGAACCCAGCCCGCGCTGCTGGGGTCGCGCTATGTGTTCCTCTGATCGCAGCGCCCCTGCTGCACTGCGTGGTGTACGGACTGTTCAGGTTCAGAGTGTTTATGAGCAACATGTGCTGCACAAAACCGGAAGACGACGAGCCCGACGTCAAGGTGCCGCTTAAACCCGAGAATGTAGACTCGTGTGTATGATGGCAGTGCTTGTTAGGTGATGGACCCACATTAGAAGTTGTATACTTTGTTTCTATATATAATATGATCATGACAGACCACGGATACTCAGGATTGCTGACTAAGACTAAGTGGGGTGAGGACCTCAATCAGCGACAGAAGGAGTTTCTAAAGAGATAACTCCCGGGGTTTCTATCGGGGGAAACCTCAGTGTAGTCCATTACATGCAGTTGTAAAGTATTGTCGCACTTTTCTTCATGTAAGGATTAATATACGGCGTGTACACTCACTACCCAGTGGGTTGCAATGAAACTGAAAGACCCCGAACAGAATACAGCTGAAGAGGCACAACTCCGTATCGACAACTGATTCATCGTTATACATATACGATTGAAATTTAGCTGTTTCTATTGCTTAATATTCAACTGTATTGTTGGTGAGATGAGATGCACGCGGCAATGTACACAGTGACATATTGCTGTGGTTCCAGATCAACAAATCAAATAGGAAAAAACCCTCGGACATCTCAATAAGCATGGGCGAGTTTGACAACGGTTACTGTTCATTGGGTGTAAGCAACAAATACAATGGAAAAAATCCAGACATCTCAATAATCACTTTATCGTTGCGTGAGCGACAACTGTACATTGGGTGTAAGCAACAGATACCATGCTAATGGTTCGTACTCCGTGTCCAGCAGACAATATTATAGGAAGCCAAGAGAGTACTTGACCATGAATAGAAGCATGGGAAGAATGGTCTAAATGCAGTTGTGATTCGTCACATGCTATTGTCCATCGCAATATCCGTACAGCTGTAATCGGCAGTCGGACAGACATAAGACACTAAATAATTCACTTGAGTGCAAACGATCCATTCAGATGCTGCAATGTTTTCGTTTGGACATGCACACACTGATATTAAGTTCTACCACTGCACTACCACCCGCCCTACGTTATAGATAGATACACTACTGTGGTGCTAGTATTTCTAGAAATGCACACTTGCACACCCCGGATGAACGAGGCTATGCATAATACATAACCTGGAACCATAGTAAATATCATCCTCTTCATTAACCTCGCTTCCTATTTGTCCATACAAATGGTTTCCAGTTGTTGGCCAATCGCGCGGATAAATCCGCAAGGGCCTGGGGTAATCAACGCGATCGTGTTGTGATTGGAATCCACAGCGCTCGCTCTTGTTCGCGGCGTGGCAGGTCCTTTGAAGACCTCGATCAGATCCGATATAAAGATATCAAAAAGGATACTATTTCTGCACGTGTGTATGGGTCTGATGGTGTTGTTTACTGTGATCGTTATTGACGCGTCGATGTGCACCGGTTTACAGCCATATCACAGAGGAGAAATACTATTATATTACCACAAAGTACAGCGACACTGTAGGTTACACAGGCTATCATATGATCAAGTGCATCAGGAAGTGTAGTCATCCATAAAATGTGTACATTGTTTATTTATTGCTTAAATACAGTACAGTGTCGTTTATATTAATCAGTGGATGTAAACTAGTTGTTTCTTTTTTCTTTCTTTTTTTTTTTGCATTGGGGTTTTAAGTCGCTTTCAAGAATCTTTCACTTATATCGCGACTTGTCAGTTTAGGGCAGGAGGAATCCCGCAACATCCGTAGCACTGAATGGTGCAGTAAACCTGCGAGCATCGGCTGGTACTGACAAGACCATGGATGATAACTGCATTGCCACTCTACAGACATCGCATCCTATCAATAACGCGTCAGAAAGGCAACTTTCGCGAACATTGATGCCGGGCACCTGGGGCGGGATTTGAACCTGGAACCTTTGGCTCCGAAGTCCAACTGTTGTACCACTGCACTATCACCCGCCCTCCGTTATATGTAGATACACTACGGATATTGCGGGTTTCCTCCTGCCCTAAACTGACAAGTGATACAAGTGAAAGAATCTTGAAAGCGACTTAAAACCGTAAACAAACAAACAAAAACAACCTATAACGGAGAATCTACTTTCAGTTTGTTTCACTGTATAGTGTACGGATCGGTAATAGATGGAAATCGATGTATGTATACAGTTCAAAATATGCATTTACTATTAATAATACTCTATCAATAAAGAAAAACTTGAATATGTTGGAATAGATCATCGGAAACTATACGTTGATACAAACTTGCCAATGTAACTCTATTATCGACATTGAGTGTTGAAATTCAACGGAATTCATTTACCATTGAGTTATTAGTAATTATTATATTAGATTTGTATAATTCGTCACGAGTATATATTAACCTTTTCCCAAAGGATACTAGTATACAATGTATACAATATCCCATCGCAAACCTAGCATTTGATTCTTGGTCTTGTCAGTACCAGCCGACGATCACAGGTTTACTGCAACATTCAGAGCTACGGATGTTGCGGGTTTCCTCCTCCCCTAAACTGACAAGTCGTGATATAAGTAAAAGAATCCTGAAAGCGATTTGAAAAGCCAATCCAATTTATTTTTAAAAAAACCCCTAGCATTTGTTGTGTAAAAAGAATTCGAACAAAAGCTTCATTTATAGAAAACGTAAATATAATATAATTACACGATCACAATAATTACATTTTATCTAAAACTATGCTACTTTTACGGCATGCATGTAAAGTTGCATTATACACGCCACACCATCCACCATCTATTTACCACTTTAAAAATAATACGTGTAGGCACCGTTGTAGAATAAATGAAATGTTTGCATAGACTGAATGCCACACGTAATGATTTTAAGTTGCCTTTCATTAAACAGTTATGCAAAGCTGACTGAGCCCATCGCGGAAATTAAGATAAAATTGCCATTAGAGAGAAACAAACGAAGAAAGAAATCTAAAGGGACATTAACACACATAAATGAAATAAATAGATTAATACATTTATGTTCGTGTACACTATTATTGATATAATGTATAATTACCATGCACCGGCATGACAATCTGTACTTGTTTGAACTTCAAAGTACATTTTACGATCTGTATTTCTTAGTTTTGAAAGGTGATACGTTATCAGCTCTACAGCCATTTCAGTAGTCTGTCGTATACAAACCATCATTGCATACAGTTCACCGCCTGCAGACCAATATCGCTGTTTACACGCTGAGCTAGTCATCCAGGAGAATAACACAGTCGAGCAATCAAGTGCAATGTTACCTGCTCTAAGGATGATTCCAAATATTTTCACTTCTATCCAGCTGTATACGATTTCTCTACCGTGGCTGCTGCTGTCGTTCCAGAACTGTTTACTCGCCCCCGTTCAGTGCGCATCGTCAGTGTGTGTGTAACCTTTGACACGACGGCCAATTCCCTGGAGTTAATGGGAGTTCCAGAAGGAAAATAGGAATGTGCATCATTCCTCAGCCTGCAGCTAGCCCGTCACCCGAATCTGCAGCAGAGGTCTGCGATTCATTAGCCGTTATTATCGCGTATACATGTAATGTCGTTGGTATACGGACGTACTATTACGACGTTTTGAAGATACGTTGATGAAGACTCGCATGTAGTTGTGATACGTGACGGGGGGGCTGTCCCGGAAAATATCGGAGAAATCTTTTGTTGTGAGTTTTTATTACACCCCCAGAATGTTATAAATACAGCTGCCGTGTATTCTTGTAAAGAAACCCTGAACACGCGAGTACTTGGTGCCAGTGCACGTGTGGACATGCTATATACCGGAATGGGAAAATCTGGATGACTTGTATAGTTATATACAGCTGTTCTAATTACAAAAGCGATATATTGATCGGCAAAACTAACGTGTTTATACCCCCAATCGGTTACACCTAATGACGGATACGTATCGTTGGCGCGGGACGCTGAACAACTCGTACGGAGATCTCGCAAACTCTTTCCATATCCCTTTCATTGTCATGAATATCCAGTCAATCTAAACAGGCCGAGCAACGCGGTCGCGTCCGGCCACGGAGAGGTATACCACCTGGACTACGGCAACATTTTCCCTTTGGCGCTGTGTGCCTCTTAAAGAAGTACGTACTGACAGACATTGATAGACCGCATTAGATGAGGAACCTGGGATAATTATTAATAGAGGAACAAGTTAAGAGATTTGGATCCATGTTTTAACGAGCTACTGGTGGAATAGAAAGTAAGCTACCCCTATGATACAAAGCGGGTCCATCAATTAACACGATGCTAATCCCAAAGTGCCAGACCAAAACCTGAATGAAGGTGGGAACGAACTCCATGTGTGAACTTGCTGTAGTAGACGTGTTGTTATTGCCGCTGTCGTTGAGGTCGGCGTCATGGGGAAGCTTCAAGAGTTCAGCATCCAGCTGGACAACCGTGGAGGTGTGTACACATCCGGGGACATCGTGTGTGGACACGTACTGGTCCACATCAGCGCTCCCATGAAGATGAGAGGTGAGTTCGGGTGGATCCTTCCCTCGTGCGTGTGTCCCTCCGCTATAGTCTACCCAAAATCTCGCTCTAAAGCATACTCGTTATTACCCCAGTCAATGGATAACTGGAATTTTGTGTAGGAAATGGCGTAACCAGTCAATGGATAACTGGAATTTTATGTACGAAACGGCGAAACTCCGTATAGTAACCTAAACTCCAACACTGTCACCATTGTTGCTGTTGGAGTCTCAGTGTTTACGATTTTACGTACAGGAGAGATGTCGCCAATAACACGCATATCTTGATGACTTGTATGGATGTATTGTATGACATATATACACAACACAATTAATTAAGGGCCAGTAGCCTTTTTGAACATATAAAAGTTAGCTTTATATTATTTTAACCATGAAGAATTTCCAAACATCTACATGTTTATTGTACTCTTCAAGAACTTGTAGACTCGTTGGAAGAAAGAATGGCACCGGATTCCTCAAGCCAAGTTCCCAAATTTGAGAGAAAGCTTTCCCATAAAATATCTATTGGCCCTTTATATTATTGAGAAGGAAATTGAGTGTACACAGATCCATTGACCGGGGTAATAATGTAGCGCTATGAGCTTGCTTTCGAGCGGGGATTTGGCACAATATAAATGTTCACATTATTATTATTATTATGTATGCATATGTATGTAGTTACACGTGACCATGTTATTTTGAAATTTTATGTAGTATTATTATGTATATTCTCTTGTGCCACCGTGGGTGGTGGGAAATAATGATTGACTTGACTAGACTTGCTGCCTGGCTTCTGTTAGCTGATGACCATCGATTTGGATGGCCACAGCTGTTGGAGCCGACAGCTGTCAATTAATTATACTGAACACGCAACGTTCTATGTAAATATAGTCTGGCAGAGTCTTAGTAGAGTACCCTGATTGCCTAGGTGTTACCTTATGTGTTTGCAGTGAGTACCGATTAGCTAATAGAGTCTAATAACATTTAAGAGAAGCCTGTTCTACTGTTGATTATTACTTGATCTATATGAACAGTTAATACTTGTCCTTTATAAGGTTGCATAAAAAAAAATAAAAAAAATAAAATATATATATATCAATTGGTATGGCGAACGCTCAGTTAGATGTCAATTTCATTGACTCCCACCGATATGGTTATAAATCGTGCATGGTCTAAAGTGGCGTAAAACTCGCCAGTGAACAAAGGCAGGTTTGATTTAACCAGTTTCACTTTATTAATGCATTGTACATATATTTGTTTTCCCTGGCAACATATGTACAATGTGTAACGTGTGATAAGCAGGATAATTACCAATGTTGAAGTTGTATTTACCATAGGTCCCTCGCAGATACACCAACAAATAATTGGGCGGCAAACCGTCAGACCGGAAAGTATGGTACACAAGATGTTTCATGGAGGTTTTGGATAATAGCGCGCATAAGTGGGTCAAATTCTATTTTTAGACATATCCTGTTTAACGATTCTGGTGATAACCTACACAGTGACTATTTGCTATTACTTGTCATGCTTTACTGAAGAAAGATATACAAGCATTTTCTCCAGATTATATTTATTTCGTAAATAAATTAAGTGTTTTTGTGACATTGCGAACCATGCTATCGGTGGATTCTAATTTAGTTTTAGTAGAATTTGATTGCTCGATTTTGCAATGGTGCCTGAAATGGTAAGAATTGGTATTTAAAAAATATGGCAGAAGTTCGTTAAACATACAATTTAAGTATGCAAGAATATTCACCATTAACCAACTTTCACACCACCTGTTAGGTTAGCCTACGTAATATAATCGTAGCTCGAGTGGTATTAGAAAGTGATTTAGGGTGTGACACTTGTTATTAGCAAGGATATAAATATTTAATTTTATAATGTTTATACAATGGAAATGACGTAAGAAGGATGTGGCGAACTGATCAGTTTGGTAAGTTAAATGTATTGTATTTAATATGTCACACGGAGTCAATGGATCCTTTGCTATCTATCATTACAGATAAACTTTTGACACTGCCATTGGTAGATCTCACGAGGATAGAAGAATGGCAACCATATCAATTTTCACGTTTTTCTTTTAATAAAGGGTACAAGGAAGATACAGTTTCTGGTGCCATAGATCTATAATTAGAATTAGCGATATTTCTGACAATATTAATATCAAAGTGAATTTATTTATCCCATATTTGTGTATTTTAGGAGCATCCAAGCATCTAGCCATGTTAACTGAAGGTGAATCTCTTCTCAATGATGGCGCCGCCATTGTTTTCTTCAATGTCTTCCTGGATATGGCCACAACTACTGAAGAGATAAATGGTAAATTAGATGGCCAATATCTGATCCTTCATTGCCGTCCGTTGTTTTTGCTGTTGTTGTTGGTAGTGAAGGTGGCATTATTGTCACCATCATGTTGTTGTTGTGTTGTTGTTGTGGTGGTGGGTGTTGATTTATTGTTGTTGTAGGATTGTTGTTCTGTTCTTGGTGTTGGTTGTTGTTGGATTGTTGTTCTGTTGTTAGTGGTGGTGGTGGTGTTGGATTGTTATTGTTGTTTGTGATGGTGGTGTGGTGGTGGTGGTGGTTATGGTGTTGTTTCGCTGTCGCTCTGTTGTTGGTGGTGTTGGTGGCTGTGATGTTATTGTTGTTGGTGGTGGTGGTATAGTGGAGGAGGCTGTCCTGTTGTTGTTGTTGTTGTTGGTGGTGATGGTGATGGTTGTGTTGGTGGTAATTGTTGTGGATTGCTATTATTGTTGCTGTTGGTGGTGGTAATGGCTTTATTTTTGTTGTTGTCTTGTTGTTATCATTGTTGTTGGTGGCATTAGGTTTTGTTGTTGTTGTTGCTGACCTACTTTTGTTGTTGGTGGATTTATTGTTGTTGGATTGTCATTGTGGTTGTTATTGTTGTTGTTGGTGGTGGTGGTGGACTTATTGTTGTTGTTTTTGTTGTTTATTGTTGTGATGACTTGTTGTTATTTCAGGTTCGAAGATATTCTTGTCATTCATGCGAGTTTCACTGGGCGGACCAGCATTTGGGTTTCTGATGGCAAAAATAACAGTCTTCTGGTTGTCTCGGATCTTCAATGATGCCCTGGCCGAGATTACCATTACACTGTCAGCTGCCTATATCACCTTCTATGTCGGTGAGCTGCAATAACATAATTCCCGCTATACCAACAGGAAAAATATAGATTTTTAGCTGTTCGAATGATCATAATTATTGAAAATTCTTTCGCCTGTCCTAATATTAATCATAGGAACAAGCTTATTATTTTTAAAGAAAAAAATGTAATAAATTAGTAATAATGAGTTTGACATTAGAAAAATGTGAAATTATAAATTATTGCTCATTATGGCAATTAATTCAATCAGGGAAAAACATCCCTGTTCGAAAAATACAGACATTGAAAATGATTGGTGCTGATATTTTCAGGGACCAAATTACAGTTTTTACTGAATTACTTGTTTATGCTCATACTCAAAGTACAATATTTGGAAAGAAATGTGTTCAAATAATAAAACAATTACATTTGATCCTTACAGTTATGCTTGTATTTGTAATTTTAGTGTTGAAAATCAATTATTGTATGGTTTAAAAAATAATAATAATAAATTCCATAGAAATAATATGATAGTTTATGTGAAGTACAGTGACGGAAAATTCAAAAGAAAATATTGAAACAAATTATATTAAATAATTGTGTTCAATTATAAATAGAAAAAGAATATTATTATTAGTTATGCTAATTATATCCATTAAAATACATGGCTTTTTCATTTCTTGAAAAGAAAAAAACCCATCTAGTTTAAATACTATATCTTAAAAACATAGAAGTATTATTTCTGTGAAGATTTATCAAAACCTGAAGTAAGATACTTAATATTCATGCAGTACGTGTTGGGACATCTTGCAGGGGAAGAGTTGCTGGGTGTGTCGGGAGTCTTGGCGGTGGTGGTGTTAGGAGTTGTGATGAGCAGCGAGCGTACAAGTATCAGCCCGGAAGTGGACTCCTTCTTACAGAGGTACGAACATCCTCTGACATGCATGACCATATCGCCTGCTTGACATCCCTCAATGAGCCTAGGCAATATCATTATCTATTTTTTATATTGGGGTTTTAAGTCGCTTTCAATGTTCTTTCACTTATATCACGACTTGTCAGTTTAGGGCAGGAGGAAACCCGCAACATCCGTAGCGCGGAATGTTGCAGT
>JAUTBT010001885.1:0-10403 GCA_032361225.1 Lepetodrilus schrolli
CCCCCCCCCCCCCCCCCCCCCCCCCCCCCCCCCCCCCCCCCCCCCCCCCCCCCCCCCCCCCCCCCCCCCCCCCAGGGGTCTTTGGGTAGGAAATAAATATATTTCTCGATGACTAAAAATTCTGACAAAAATCTCACATGTCGGGGATAGATTGTTCTTTCAAAATATGCAATAGCTCCGATAGTGACAATCAGTCCTTATGCAAGTACGATCTTGCCTCTTTAAGTTAAGGTTTCGTACAACCGGACACTGGTTAAAATGTACTGTCCTATAGAAATGTATCGTCTCCCATGGCCATCAGTGTTAGATTTAGGATGAGAAACAATTTTTCTCCGTTATTTACATCCTCGAAACCAAAACCATTACGCCTAGTTAGCACCCGTCAAATATTAAGTGTTCTTAATGGCCTGTGTTTCCAGGATTCGTTACTCGTAGAAGGAATTAATCCCCGAATGATTTGATATTTTCCACCTACTGGCTATTGTGGGTAGAGAAGCCACAACAGGAGTATGCGTTACGGTAAGACAGATGAACCACGGATGATGCTCAGTGAACCAATGCTGGCAATGACTACCTACTAGTGTTGATGCAGTATAACCACACAGGAATGCGTCGCTGGGTATCCTTTCTCGAAACTCTTGTATCTTACTACGATACCACAAATACTCTCGTAGCAGTATCTTGAACATGACGATCGGGTACTTACGAGAGCGCATATTGTCTGATATTGTATATGATAGCTTCGTGAAACGATACCCTGATCAGTTTGTCGTATAAGGCCGTAGGACAGATTAAAACTCGAACATTTGAGATTGGACGTCTGCGATCAACCACCGCGATATCCAGCAACAATGTCAGGAATCTGTTTATGCTATCATGTGTTAGCACTTATTCATACAGAATATTGGCAGCGATAGTATACATGCGTTGTATTACTGATCGACATTATAGATCTGTCAGCTAGCCTGGTCCATATAGTATACATATCAGTATATCATGCTCCAATATTCTCGGCCACAGCGTAATAGAGCTTCAGTTAACGAACAATCAATGTATCACATTTCACCATAATTTTTCTCTCTCATTTATTTTCAAATTATATTTAAATTTCATAGGAATATTGTTTTGATAAATGCATCGTTTACCCTAATTGTAATATTACTGTTACATTTCATGGTCTGGAATATCGATAATGTCAAGGCACTTCGAAATGGTACCCAAAGCAGTATGTGTAAATGTGTAATCCAAATGAGTGCCAATACAAATAGCATGGCTTTGCCTGGCCTCCTGACCGATGGTAGAAACTCACTGGAACGGAAATCGCATTACGCCGGAAGCACTTAGATCCGGAAAATGTATTTTTAACAAGAAAGGTTACGTTGTAACAGCATGCTAGCGCCTATAATGATGTAGGTTTGAATGTATTAGAGTATAACACAAACCGCGCATTCCACTAGTGTGTCCCGATTATTGTATACAGTGAGGAGGTACTTTTTTCCTAGCTAATGGACAATATTGGAGAAATGTATCATGCCATATAACGTGACCTGGGGCAAGAAATTCATTCGGTTGAACGTCATCTTTTGAGCCACGTAGAATGTTAAAATGTGGTGTTCCGTATATTCCAATGCACGCAGCCAACACTGAGAGTTGCGAATAGAACAAAGGATTCCGATGGTTGATATGGGTTAATGGACAATATACTGGCAGCATTAACATCGCGTGTGAATAGTTTGACCTGGATGTTCTTAAATTACGTCAGTGCCGAATCCCCAAGTGACACACGTGAACATGACATAATTGGACAATCAGAAAAACCGGCGTTGGAGATGCATTGAATATACGCAATCTACCAGCATAGGTTTTCGATATAGACCAACTTCCCGAAGGCACTTGACATCTTGCGATGAAAGATGTTTGCCCTCTTGGGTCGCATAATGCCGGGCTAAGTCCCTACCAGTTCAAAATCTCGGACTATTGGTAATTACTGGTGGGCTATCTGCAGGCTCTTTTCTACCACATACTTAGTACAGAGACACAAGGATAACACGCACTGGCTGGCATTTGATGTTTACTATTAATGTAGCGTCACTTACCGTATAAAAAAGGAAGAGAACAAAGCATGGATTTTTTAATGGAACCTTGTTAAAGATTTTGTAATCTGGGACATGCGTACTGAACAAACGACTCACGCTCCCAATGGCTTCCACGTAGATTGTTTTCTTTTCTTTTCAAGATGGTTATCATAATTTAGTAATATTTACTATTCGGAATCAACACGTTCATCACCACCTTCATCTGATGGTTCAGTTGTGACATAACGTCAAAGTGGACATTGGATACAAGCATTTACGCAATAATGGCCTTTGCATATCTAGGTTGCTTTTCATCTTGAACTGTCTATTCCACATTTACACCCCCAGAGGTATGATCACGTAAATAAAACGGTATTATTCTTTCTTAACGACGTCTCGTTGTCAAAAAGATGCGAATGACAAGACCTGTCTGCCGCTAATACGGATAACATTGCTTGCATCACAAAACATGAGGCATGTGAATACCAAACAGAATCCGATTGAAGGCCGGAAGCTTCAAACGCCACCGACTCTTTTCCGAGGAAAGCGGCTGGTATTTCCATGATGTATTGTCTCTGACTGAACGATGACAACCAGGAGCCCGAGGATTGACCAATTGGTCAAACAGGATAAATGCCACCGTGTTCTGCTTTTGATGACCACTTTCAGAACATCTACCATCATACAAAGGCCATGTGCGTTCTGAATATTGGAGCTATGCAATATGGGATTAGGTATATATTTTTGTGTATTTTTATGAAGTTTCGATATCACAGGAAAACTTCGTGCTTCATTCTTTCACATGAATCTTGTCAAGGGCAACGCTGTAACTCAATGCAATAGATTGGTGAAATATCTCCAGATTCAAGAATGGCCACTCATGATGATCTAGATTCTCCAATATTTCCAGATGATATGTAACGACAAATAAGATACAGTGCAATATGTCATGTCAACCACTTTTGATTACTTGAGGATTTGTGGAGTTCTCAGCGAGATGTAAAGAATTCGTTATTGCAAATTTGCGCAGATTTTCTCCAATTTCATTTCTTCTCACGGTGGCAGATCATCGTGGATTACAGACAGGAACGTATGTACCTCCACTGTGAAATGTTACACTGTACAAGTAAGTATTCTTTCGGTATATAAGTTGTATTACAATCTGTTCCTATCCTCATGGTATATATACTATTATCATCTAAAGGCAGAATAATAGTTCAGAGCAGTATACTATTACATACAAATTTAAATGCATTAACCATAACAAGTAGCACGTTATTGATATATGGAATTATAAGAATCATGACAGTTTCTGTTATTTGTTTATGATTATCATTTCAACGTTCATTTCAACGTTATATCAAGTCAAAACTTTCAATGCATTACATAATGTAATGTCCATACCTCTTTAAATAGCATGGTAGGAATCGTGATGGTATATATAATTAGTATCCAAAGGTAGAAAAATATTAGAAAATATATATATATATATTATTATTAAATAAAAATGTTCAATGTATTAAATACGACTAGTACTACATAACTGATATAGAATTTAAAATAATGATAGTTTTTGTTTTATATATCCCAAATGCCCGCACACTATTATCATTTATAGGTATAATTACAATTCCGAACAATATTGAATTTCCATTGAATGAAAATACGTTAAATGTATTAAATATTACAATTTCCACACCATTTACAGTAAATAGGATTTGAAAGGGATTAATCTTGATCGTTCTGGTACTAGGCATTCAATTAGTTGGAATCAGTAACCAAAACAGCCTCTACATTGTGGTGACATTTGAAGAGGCGGGTGTTGGCCCCCGAGGCGTCTGAAGATCAATATTAAAGTGTCATCACAGTTCCAAACTGGCTGTTCAAAAGTTACAGATTATGTGTACTTTATCACGAGTTGGTTTGCCTGGCCAGTTTGTATTATACAGTGATACGGTCAAACTAGGTACATATACTCAACAAAATAAATTAAGGGCCGGGCTAATATTTTGTGGTAAAACCTTTTACCAAATGGTGGAACTCAGTTTGAGGAATTTGGTGCCGTTCTTCTTCCAATGTGTCTACAAGTTCTTGAAGAGTTACGTGGAGCTTGGAGACATTTGGAAATTCTTCGTTCATAATATCATATAAAGCTAAATGTACGTGTCCAGAAAGGATACAGGTTCGTAATTAATTTTGTTGAGTATATTTAGTTAATTGTGTTACTATGGTATATTGTAAGCAATTTTTATGAACGTGTACCTATACAAACTGTCCAGACAAAACAATATGTGATGAAGTACACATAATGTGTAACAGTTTGTACTATGCAGTAATACGGTCAAACACGGTATATATTTTTGGCATGTAATGGGTCAAACTGTCGAATTTGCGTTCAAGTGATTAGTGGAGGGTGTAGTGTCAGATTATGACGCCATACATGTACACATACTATATAGGTCCCGTTGATAAAGTACAACAAATAGCAATTAAATTATTATTTCATTTGGATTCATCTGAAAATGGTAACGGCGACATTATTTTACCGAAATATAAAATAGAGGTAATTTTACAGCATAGGTTTACGTGACCGAATAACATTTATATTAATTGTAAATAGGGGAATAAAAGCAAAGTAATGAACACAAGACGTTCACGTGGGCGCAGTTGTATAGTCTTGTTAAAACTGCATATTGTGGACTCCATGGATCGCATTAGTTGTAATTCCCCAGGAAGAAATCCCCAACAATTGGAGTTAAAATCATTTATCCCATTACCTACATGTAGGTTGAGTTTTCATACGGTAATATTGTCTACGAGTACCATTCTCCATTATTAATACCAGTATGTCTAATTATTCCTAATGATAGAATACCGGTAATAGTAAGTGATAGAAATACGTGTCTATTATTATTGGTACATTCAGGTATTACGAGAACAACATGTATATTAATTTAAAACAAACTCTCTGATTAGGAATATAATAGTGATCACAAACAAATACATATATACCTCTGGCGTATATGTAATTTATGAACCAACACTACATCTTACCTGTGATTGCTACAGAACATGGAGATACATCAGAGGAGTTCTATATCTAACTTGGACAATATCAGGATGTTCAGTAGCGGTATTAACAATACACATAGAGATATTCTAACATGACCACATGTCCTCAATATACCGATGATCTTATTACTGGAGACAATACCACAATGTAATGCCGGATAATTATTTCTCTGACCCCACTGAACAGTAAAATGTGAACATATTCGGGATACGATGTGATGTCTCTTTCTGATGCGATGCTACACGAGTACACTTGCACTGGCTGGACGACTCTGGTAGCAGGTTAGTAGACCACCTGAAAATATTAACCAATGAAATGATTAATCTCTTCGGAAGTGGTAGATCTAAATAGTACTCATGAGATGAAGACGTCAAGTGGGATTGTGCTTGTTCCACAGTACAGAAACAGGCGTGAAGAACACATTAGATATGGACACTCTTGAAGGACACTTTAGAGATGGACATTCTTGAAGGACATTTTAGAGATTTGATGTTGACAAATGGTCTGATTTGTAAGCAAGTCAGTTGCAATCTTTGGATCAGGATGAGGTAACACTTCTCATCGGATAAAAAAATCCCCCAAATGCCACACGTGATAGAAGAAGCCTACGGGTACTCGGGGACTGAATATGGCCAGATTGTCAATATTTCTTGAAGGAATCTGTTTGGTTGGATTGCCAATGCTTCTTAAAGGACTGTATTTCGTTGGAATCTCAATGGATTTAAAATACGTCAAGTGTTGGTAAAGTAGCCGACAACCATGGCTTTAACCTGCCATGCATATAAGATAGTAATGAAGTTGAATGCTTGCGATTCCATGATGGTCTTTTAAATAAATATTGGCAGATGAGGAGCTTGTTGTGGACCTAAGACGTGCACGACAAATAGACGAAAATAGAATTCAATATATCTAAGACAAAGGGAAATGAACCGAGAGAATCCAAGACCATTGTAAGAATTATGTGAGTTACAAAGATGTTTCACATGGTTCCAGTCCCTTTTGAACATCGCCATCCTCTGAAATTATGACAATCGCCAACTTAACTTCCATCAATAACCGTGGATCCTGTCCTTATCTAGAACTCCATTATGTAACGAATGAGCTCATGTGTTCTAAGTACATAGACCAATCTAAGCACGTGCTATTTAATGCGGGTGGACATTTTCACGCTAATGTCACTGTAATCATGAATCCTAACAAGAGAAACGCTCTGATTGGCTGACGTTTTAACGTTTATTCATCTTTACACGGGAAGGAACACGGAGTAAAATGGTCCATGTTACCTCAGATGACAGATGTTAAGTAAGCAATGACCTTTTCTTTCGGATGATGGAACCTCGCAATGTGCTCCAGTTTCTTCGCTCAGGTAAACGTATTTTAGAATAGATCTACTTGTTGGACAGCTCGTGGTTCACTGGAGAATATTGATGAAGTCTGATACAATGGAGTCAATTGGATAACTCTTCAATGTCAGAAGAAACCAAGCATCAGCTGATCGCCCAATCCAGTGTTCATGATATTAATCTGATTGGATGCCATTATCACGCATATTTGAGGACTTCAGGGGAGTACCTAAAGCTTTTCAAGTACAGCCGAGAGATGATAGTTATGAACCAAATATTGAGCGATAGGGTTATTTCTGATGTCAAGATATCAAGCTGCATTGACCATTGACCAAGATTGTCCGCAAGACCGGCTGGACTTGTTTATTATTAGAATATACTCAGGTATATGTGACATTGAACTGCAAATCATGAACTGGAATGGCAATTTACAGTATATTTATTAAACCTCTGTAGTACTAGTTTACCATCGGAGTCCGTCACTGCCATGAATATAATTTTTCACTTACCATGACAGTAATGTTGTATCTATAAAACTACGAAAATTAAGACAGCATAGAGTGTTCCTCTAAATGCTGTACAACATACCAATACCTCTCCCCCCCCTCCCCCCTCCCCCCCCCCAAAAAAAAAACCCAAAAAAACCAACAAACAAACAAACAACAAAACCACACTTTTATTTCTGAACAGTTTCTGAAGTTGGAATTTACAACGTACATGGTCACACGCTACACTATACTATATACCTCAACTGTCTGTTCAATTGACCCTCGGATCCGTGACAAGACGGCAAACATCTCTGGAAACGCTCGTAATACTTACCGTCTACTTGCCGCCCATGTCAACATAATAGGTGGATATGAAACTGCTCTGTCAAATTGAACTGCACGTATTACAGACGCGCAATCACTACTAAGGGCACTACAACGATTGGAAGGCGTTTATTAAACCAGACTGTTATTCCCAGGCAGACGCGCCGGAGATTTTACGACATTATAATTATGACACGCTTTTGTGAGTTAGCCGTTTCGCAAACGTTGTCTACCAGTGTATACCAGTGGTACCAAAATAAAATCCACCCTCGTGAAAGGTACGAAAAATGAATCTGGACCAGACGGCGTTTTCTAAATCCAAGAGCAGACAAAGTCTAAGTAAGAGGATGAACAAAGGTATTCTTTGGTTACATTGAAAGACAGGAATTACATTCCTTGGCTACATTGACAGACAGGAGTTACACCTCGGTTCAATACTTCCGGTTCCTGTAGCTTCAGAGGATATTCAGCCAGATGTCAAGAAACTCGTTTATAATTCCCATATGTCAAGTTGTCGTTGCTTTGCATACTTCTGTATATAAAAGTAATTGCCCTTTCATCTGTATATATAATTATACCTAGAAATAGTTGCATAAATGTCGAGCTTATAATGCGAATCGATATGAATTTGAAAATCCTATTTATATTCGATTACCATACACAATACACGCATGATACTATATATATATTACGTTGTATAATGATAATATATTTTTTACATGTCGCAGCAAACACAATATATTCATATGAGAGTCCCATTTACTGCACGCGGTGTTGAATTAGTACGTTTGATTACAGTGCTTTCACAGCGATCCAGATCATAAAGTTAAGTAACCATAAGCTAACAAAAGCTCATAACATTGTCGTAATACTTGGCAATGTATGAAAAATATCATATCGTGTTGTAATACTTGACAATGCATACCGCTATGGTGTCTTGCCTCGGGGATAGGAACAGATTGTATTTTGTATAGAAACGATGGGACCTTGAGTGTCGCTCATTGTGTCCTCTGATTGCAGTAACCTTGTTTGTGAAGAGGATATTGGAGTTACATATGGGACCCATACACCGAGAGACTAGCATACTTCGTTCGTCGTTGTTACAAGCCATCAATAACTCTCTGACGCGGGATCTGACGTGTACATCCGGCATGACAATGATCGACAGCATGTCTGCGATGGTGTTTGACAGGAACCGACGGTGTGATGTCCAAGTCTCCAGATGTCGGGTTCATGGAGGTCTTGCGCAATTGGCTCCCAGACCTAATGGATCCCTGTCCTATCATCTCCTCTTTGATTGATAGTGTATCAAGAAGCAACTGGCTTTACGTGTCCTTACAGTTAACGCTAAATTAACTCCATGTGTTTTTGTCTTCGAAACAAGGTTCGTCAAATTGAGATGGAGTACTTTACCGTGCTAGTAATATTCTTCAGCGGATTTGCGTTCGGATATGGTGAAACGCAGCGCAGTGTTAAAATCGGGGTGATAATTCCTTTCGACAAAACAAGGCTATTTTCTCATTACCACGTTGCACCTTTGTTCGACTTCATCACGACGTATGTGAAAAGACGGTCACTGTTAAAGGACATGCAATTCGAGCTACGTTTCCGGGACTCGAGCTGTAATTCCAAGGACGCGCCTATCCACGCCTTTAATTTGTACAGCCACCATCACGCAGACGTCATATTCGGCCCTGTCTGCGACTACAGCCTAGCCCCCGTCGCCAGATACGCACCCTACTGGAACATCCCTATTCTGAGTCCAGGGGGTTTCGCACATAATTTCGGAGCAAATAAACGTAGGGCTGATTCGGAATATCCTACCTTAACTCGTGTCGGAGTGACCTTTAACTCGCTGTCCGTGCACATAATACACACGATGTATTATTTCGACTGGAACAAGATCAAGGTCATTTACGACGCTGAAGCTTATGGTGACGTTATGCCAGGGTTCTGTTTCCTAGCGGCGTCCGCTCTTATATACTACAGTAAGAGCGTAGCATTGGACTATGACTTTCATATCTTCATACCAAAGCACCACGATCCAGCTGAAATGTTGAAATCTGAAGTTGCTTCCGAGTATTCCTGTAAGTATAATGGTTAACATGTTTGTGAATATTGCAATGGTTACCATCTGGGTACAACTGAAATCCAATGTCTATTTGCCCTGCTGTTGAAATCATAAGTTCATTCCGAGTATTCCTGTAAGTATGATGGTAAAATGTTTGTGAATATATCACGTTTACCATGTGGATATTACTGGATTCCAATGTCTGTCTGCATGCATCTGTTCAGAGCTGGGTAATATAACTTGTGTCTATGCCATTTTAATACAATAGAATAGACAGACAATCTGGAACTGACATTTTGTTCAGTATTCGTAAACCTTGAATATACACCTTCACGGTTATTCTCACGATGACCGACTCGAGAGCCTCAATATGTCGATGTACGTGTCTGTAACAAGACTGAGATGCAGTCTGTCTGGAGACATATATAACATATAGTTTAAATATCATGACTGAAATTTCTAAGGGTGATGCCACTCATCGACGTCCACATCAATAGCGACTGGCATGGAATATGTACACAATGTGACATTAACAAATCACATATCAAAAGTCATTCCAACGCGTTCTTTGCCGTGATGTATAACGTCTCCTCGAAGACTACTCTGTAACGTATATATCTTAACATAACATGGAACTTTGTGCAGCTCACGACAGGGCTGAAAACCAACCCTCGGTCAATACTAATATGAAGATGCGCCGCAATACAGGGCAAAGTTCACACTGCGTACTCGTTGTGTAATCTCATCCATATTAATTAATTAGTCTACGAGTATGGTATGTATGTGTGGACTAGCCAACATGTGACCCTATTTCCGGAAATGAAATTGTTATATAAATCTTTCAAATAGGTTTATGTGATGTTTTCTATGAACAAAGTCGTATCTATTATATATTACGAAAAGTGAATTATCCTTTAGTTCAACAAAATAATATTATTGTTGTCGGTGCTGCCAGTGGTAGAACAGTTGGACTTCGGAGCCTAAGGTTCCAGGTTCAAATCCCGCCCCGGGGGCCCGGCATCAATGTTC
>JAUTBT010001886.1:0-10403 GCA_032361225.1 Lepetodrilus schrolli
TTTTTATTTTCTTGCATGATTGTATTTTAGAGTAACGCTGTAGTCGTCGCCTATGGGTGAGATATTCCCACTGCGACGTAAAACAATAATAATAATAATAATAATAATAATTACATGCAGCAGAATATGATTAAGAACTTTCCCTCACTCAAGATTTGCAGAGACAAATTTAGATTAATTAAATTTCAGCAAGTATTGTGGCAATTAATATACTAATTAACATTGACATCCCATGATTAATACAACCTGACCAGGCTGATTGTTCAACTGTATCTACATGTCAATCTTCTCAAGTCTGGCGAATGGAATACACAAAGGACTAAACTAAACACAAATAACTCTTTACTATGGCTGTAATGCAACACAAATCTTCCAAGTTGTACATGTTTGTTTTTGATCAATTAAAATGTTCACCCTTTAAGTCCTATCTTGTACTGCTTTAACATTCTGAGTCCCAGTAGTGCCAGTGACATCGAAGACGTGGTGATGGGATGTTAACCAACAACTGGCAACATCACTGTCAGTACAATTACGTAAGTCAAACCCCAGTTAATCAATCAGATAGTAAAACTAAGCCTGCCGACAATGGTAGAGATCTATACAAGCTTTCTGCCAGAACAGCCCCTGGGGTATATACAGTAGACATGAAAGCAGGTCACGTGAGATTGTTTTACCCGTGTTCACGATAAGAACTATTGACGATCTCCACGGAAACAGACCCACAGCTGGACGGTTTCAGCGTATGTAATATTACATTACGCACGGCAACGATTCTATGAACGATAGATGCTTACTTATGTCCACTTGGTGGAATCTTAAAGTGCTTCCAATCTGGTTAAAGGAGCGAGGTATAAATTAGTGACGTCACAATATACCACCCACGCCATGAATAATATATTCCACGGCCATTGTAAGATACAAATCGCTATATTTAAAGCACAGGTTTCCTTTTCGTAAATGTTCATATTTAAATAGGTTTTATGAAAAGCAGCATTGATATGATGACATGACTATAAATGATACAGGTTGAAAATAGGAAATGACACATAGGTATAAGCAATTAAGAATACGTAACGTATTATCGTAGGACTAACTGCAATGTACCAATAACATTACAATAACACAAGTACGCATCAATAAATTAATCACCTTCCTGGAGATCATGCAGTCTGACATGTGAAGGATAATTATTTAACTCTATCCATGCTGGAGGCAACCAGAGATGCCCTAAAGAGCAGTGCCTGTGTCTAATCCAGCAGGGAGATGGTTCAGTTAGACTTTCCCAACATCATGACTGCTGGAAGGCAAGGCAGATTAAGATCCGCTTTATGACCCACACGTTAAACTGTCACTCATATTTTACCTCTCCTCCATAACTTCAAGTAATATTACAATATCCTTTCAACAGGAGAAATATAATCAGATAATTCAGTACATGGGTAATGCACATGTACAAATAAGGACAAATGTGTTTATGATGCTCAAAATACGATAGCACTGTAGTTGTCTATACTTGTATGTCCAACGGCAATTTGAAAAGTAATTTTACGTCAGGTTGCCTCACTGCATGTCGCAGCTCTTACGGATGTCATGTTAATTTCTGATATTACCATTATTATTTCTATTTCAATTTTCATTCAGAGGTCAACTTCAAGAGTTGCAATATTAGGATATTATCCACAAATGTTTTACATTGTTTGTTATATCTCTTTATTCACATAGAAATACTTCAAAGCTATTATCAATGCTTAATAATTTATGGTAGCCTTTCAGCATTAATAGAATATGATATATGATAATTGTTATGGTATTAACATTATATGAGTGTAGAACTTAAACTATTTTAAAGGTACAGTGTCTTCTCGTCGTGGACAAAAATTAAAATAAGATAATCAGATAATGATTTATTACCAAGAATGGGATTCTTTGAAATTTAAAGGAAAATAAATAATACAATTTATCAATCAGATCTGAAACTGTTGTTCGTCATATATATACTCAACAAAATTAATTAAGGGCCAGTAGAGTTTTCGGACATGTACATTTAGCTTTATATTAGTTCAACAATGAAGAATTTCCAGACTTATACAATCTCCAGGTACTGTTCAATAGATTGTAGATGCTTTGGAAGAATGGCACCATATTCCTCAAGCCGAGTTCCCTACAAAATATCTGCCATCCCTTAACTTATTTTGCTGAGTATATTTGATAGTCTCCGCTGGGCGAGTAGTGAAAGCTGAAATCTGATTTTAATTAGATTAATAATTGATTAAATGTCTAGATGTGATTTTGCAATTGATTGTAAATCATGTATAGGTGAAAAACATTGATTGTTAATTAACAACCCAGCATGAATACTAATGTGTGTTTAGTGTGGCAATGTGCCTCCTACCTATAACACATACTATCAGCATGTTGTATTATCAACACTAAGTAAATACTCACATGGGGTATAGCCAAAGATCATAGGTAAAATACCATTAGTTTTCATAGCAGAGCTTTTAGTATAGTTTTACATTAAATTGAATGTTTATCTGCCAGCTGCTTTTATATCTGGTTACATTATTTTATACTTTAAAGTTTGATAGTATTTAGAGGGAAATATATATATATATATATAAATTTCCAGTTGTGTGTGTGTGTGTGTGTGTGTGTGTGTGTGTGTGTGTGCACGCACATGTGTGCTTAGAACTTTTTCGGCAATTACAACCAGAGCTATCCAACAGTATGCATGCATTGTGGGTGGTGTAAATAATCTTGCAGAAAAAAGTTTTAAAGCTATAGATATTCCCCAGATCTCCAAACACATCACAAAAAAAGACTCTATAGCAATATTTACAAATTTAGTGAATTTTAAAACATCAAAGACTGTAAACTTTTGACGAATAACTGTAAATATATTGATAGCATACAGACGTGATATTCTCTAAAGAAGAAATCAGAAGTTGCGACCCTTTGAAAACTTCGTCCAATTAACTAGACAGCCTTGAACTGAACTTATCGAACGTGACGGGTGTGTTTTTATACATAGCTGCACATCACGATATACCATAAACACATCCCATGTAGCATAATAAATCTCCACATTGAAAAGAGTAAAATTACTGTACAAAAACATCACGATACAAAATACCTGAATGTTCTTGGTCTATTTTAACATGCTGAATACACGTATATAATAGTGAGTATATGGTGCTGTCTGTACTCACACATACTCCCATGAGCATAGGAATCTATACATCAGCCGCATCCAATGCAGAATGCTTGTTGGTTCAGACAAGGGTGGGTCTCTTGTTTGATGATCTCCACGTCTGGGTCTGTAATCGACATCTCAGCCCACAACTCCTGTTATTTATCTGTGCACGTCTACATTGAGAAGGACAATAGGGCTATCTATATATACAGTTCTAATTCAACACACACCTGTAGAGGGACACAGGAGTTTGAACACGCTATATACTAGCAAAAGACAGAAATATGATCTTTTGAATTTCACCACTTGCTTATTAGAAATTAGATGCACTTGATAAAATTGCACTTACCATGACTGGAAAGAAATTAAAATAAAATAAATCATACAATAATTCTAATTTTCAGTGGCAAGATCATCCACAGACCTGTTGGGTTAGATAGAGTTTACACATGCTATTGGCAAAGGACAGAGATATGATCTTTTGAATTTTAGTGCTTAATAGAAATTAGATGCACTTGATAAAAAATACACTTACATGTACAAAGACTGGATAGCAATAAAAAAATTAATTAAAAAGCATTTTTAATGCAAACTTATTGCACAAGAAGATATGGCAAGATTATCTTTGCATAGGTCGAAGGTCACTAACGGGGTTATTACATATTCTGATATTATCTTTCCCAGATAAATATTATTATTTTAAAGACATTTTACTAATCCAGATTTCCCCCCTATTCATGCACCATTCTGAATCATGATATGACAATAATGCTAGTTTTATGTGCAAATTCCCTCACAATGTCACAATAAAATGGCAGTCCACAGAAAAACATGTGTCAGTCTTTAGAATATTTAGAATAAAGCTCTGTTGCTATATTTAGAACAGAGCACTGGTAAAACAGCTTTATATTGTAATCGAAGATTTAAGAAAAAAATGTTTCCCAAGTTAGGCCACAGTTATTTGATTTGATGGTTTACGAATCCGACCCAATTTTATCCATTTTGGATTTTATTTATTTATTATTTTCTGTCGACAATGTGTCTTTAGAAAATTATAATAATAAATGGTAAAGGAACAAGTCGTATAAACCATCATTGAACATGAACAAAGACCAGGAGGCAATGATTGACACAAAGTTGAAGGCAATTTCATTGGTTACTGGTAGATATACATCTATAACAAAAGTCTAATTTATAACAATTACTAGTATTGACATGCAGTACTTTGAAAATAATTGTGCATTCAAATCTGAATAAAGTATGTGTTTATAATAACTAATGACAGCTATATTGATCAATCATATTTATTTTCTGTCAACCAACCATTCATGATCTCCAATAATTACATGGGTATACATTATACCCAACTGACTGATCAAAATATCAAATAATATTTATTTATATTTTCGACCTCCCACGTTAAAAATCATCATAGAAAATTCTGTAAACCAGGGAATTATTTTGGTGATGCAGTAACAATTAAGATGATGATGGCACATTCTCTACTCCATGAGGACCATACTATGACTGCTACACTTGACTTTGACCTCAGCACAGCTAATGCACTGAGGTGTTGCTAATTGTGAAGACATGTACAGTTACTCACTTCTACAAGTGACAACCGCAAGAGTAGCTCACCACATATCTGACACACTGTACCCACAGACAGCTCCCTCCCCCCTCACCCACACACAGACACACACACACATACAGAAAGAGAGAGAGACACACACATACACACACAGACACACACAGACACACACAGACACACACACACAGACACACACACAAACACAGAAACACACACATAGACACACACACATACAAACACAGACACACACATGGAGACATAGACAGACACACACACACATGGAGACACATACACACACACATGGAGACACAGACACACACACATGGAGACACAGACACATACACAGACACACACAAACACAGACACATATACACACACAGACATACACACACAGACATACACACACAGACACACACACACAGACACACACATACAGACAGACAGACAGACACACACACATGGAGACACACATACACACACACACACAAACACAGACACACACACAGACACACACACAAACACAGATATACACACACAGACACAGCCACAAACACACACAAACACACACACACACACAAACACAGACACACACAGACACACACACAAACACAGACATACATACACAAACACACACAGACACAGCCACAAATACACACAAACACACACACACACACACACACAGATAGAGAGGAACACTGGACATTCAATCATCCTACTCACATTGACAACATTGACACTGAATTATGACTCTGTTGATAATAAGATTGATATGGGTTTGTATGATGAAGACAGTCATGGTGCTATAACCTTGAGGTAAGGGGGATAAGAAAAGTGCACTTGTTGACATGATCTGAGGTCGCGATACCACATTATCATTATTTACTTACCATTTAAAACTCATAAAAAAAATTATGAGACATTCCAGAGATTTTGAAATAGTGTAGAAATTCGCACCATTTTAGATTATGCTAAAGTTTAATAGAAAAATATGTTTTTGTGAAAAATATTTAATTATTGCAGCCTCATATTGGTCACATAATCACTTCCTTTAAACAATAATCACAGTTCATAACCCATGTCCATCATCACCACTGATCTGAGTATCCTTTCATGAAACTCTTGTATCTTGTAATCAATACTCAGAGAGCATAGCACTCTCATAGCAAACTCTTATAAATGGCGATCAGGCACTTACGATCAGGCACTTACGATAGGGTTACAGACCCACAGTGGAGATGTAGGGGTGAAACATTGCCGCTGTGATGTAAAACGATAATTCATTCACTCAGAGTGGAGGTGAAAGCTTCAAGAAACAATACCCTGGCATGTACAAGAGAGATACCATAGTGGACCCAGAGCGTCATGAACAGGTGCCATAAAGTCTCAAATCTGGAGACACTTCCTTCAGGAAAGAATGACACCCCCCCCCCTCCCCCCACACACACACACCAATCATTAGACTGGACACTCAGTATACACAAAACATCTGGCACTGACCACATCCTAGAGTAATTACATAGCTTAACATAGTAACAAATCGTGATGCCAGATTTCTAGTCCGTGTCACACCCTGTTTTCACCAAAATCCTCCTATTCAAAATTTCCCTCTAGAGCAGTTAAGCAAGTCTAGATTACTTACCAGAATCTGACATCACCTGGAAAATGTGGCAAATTCTACATACTAGGTAAGCCACATTCTCAACTTCTTGAGAATCATTCTATGGAATACTTTCAAGAGCTTTCTATCAGGTTTTTTACACATTCACTGTTAATAACAGACATTCACTGGTTATAGCAGTGACAATCTAACTTGAGCTTTCTATCAGGATTTAACACATTCACTCTTAATAACAGACATTCACTGGTTATAGCAGTGACAATCTAACTTGAGCTTTCTATCAGGTTTTAACGCATTCACAGTTAATAACAGACATTCACTGGTTATAGCAGTGACACTCTAAACTTTGATCCAGCACATACCTGGTTAACAGTCGATGACAAGTACATGTAATGCAATGAAAGTAACAAGTAATTAAACATCTACTTACTCTGTCTTTGCTCTGACAGCCACAGGTGATCCAAGTGATTGACGGACTACCTCCGGCCTTCAAGACGTGCCAGAGTCACTGACACGTTCTACAAACATCAACAAGCGCTGGTCACAGTAATTCCTAGTGGGGTATCAAATAATTACTCAGACTGGTTTCTGCAGTGTATAGGTATAGAGTAAACAGAGCATACACCCTGAGAATCAGACAGACAGACTGACAGACAGACAGACAGACACTGGACAATTCAGGACTGGATCAAGTCAGAAATACAGTCTCGTGAGTCTGCACTAAGTGAAAGAGAGTGAAAGTCTCCACAGGTGAAAATCAGGTCAGGTCAACTGCCGGCATGGTACCACAGCACAAAGAAATGTCAGCATAAGACAGCCTGGTCATAGGCATGGTCAATACTGATACACACTGTGTTCCTTTAACAATTGATGTCTAACAATATAGGCCATGAAAAATAAGCATTCTTCAGAATTAATAATAAACAGTCACTGTATCATAATATTGGATACCCAAAGATCTTGTGTGAGATTCTGGCTGGGACTAGTCTTCACATGTATTCAATGTGATATAATTTGTATTTAAACAAATGAAAGTGTCCCTGCGAATTTAATGAACATTCTGAATAGTAATCAATCACAATATAGCTATCTTAATTATGATGTCTAAATAGATAGGTTTGACATAACTAAATATATAAAATGAAAGCTAAGCATTAATGTGTTAGTGTAACAGGTTCATTAACAAAGGGGGCACATACAAATTGCATACCCGACAATGTTACAATGAGAGCTAGCCCATGTACAGTAAACACCAGCAACTGAAGGAAGTCCTACAGCTAAGATATCTTCGTGAAACTGACACATCCAGCAGTCTGGGATGCAATCACAAACAGGGAGCACTTTCTTGATTTGCATGAGAATTTGCGATTAAGTGCTAAATAGTTTGTTTTTTGTTGTTCTTCTTTTTCAAACACAGAAAGCTTGTTGTGAATTGAAAACAGCTAACATTTACCTGGCATGTAAATATTCAAGTTATTTCTGGATAATCTTTGGCAATAGTTAATTCTAGTGAACAATGGTTACCCTAGCGATCTATGGTTATTTATATGCTGACAAGACACAAGGTAAATATTTACTGAAATTCAGAAGAAATTTTGAATGCATTAGATGATGATTACATCATCTAATGACAGAAAAAAATATGAATAGATTGACTTGTAACTCATGAGTGCTCTCATGTTTGAGAGATCATCAATCACTACACAGTAAATAATGTTGTTGATTTTTTTTTGCTGCTCAAATTATTTTGTTTGGGTTTTTGGAGGCATAAACTGCATTAAAAACAGTTACAAAACAATAGTAAAAAAAAGAAGCATCACCTACTAATGAAAAAAACCCAGTTTAAATCTATTACAAGAAAAGATAGGTATCCCTGATGATAATTCTAATTAACCATGTTAACCCTTTACCTATTGAGGTAATCTGTCAATGAAAAGGAGAGGGGATAAATATCAATCAATGGATCTTAAAGGGTTAAGTAGCATTCTGCATATTAATTCAAGGTTAAAATCTTATGCAGAAAATAGCAAGATCTTTTATCATTTTCCTTATCCAATTAATTTCTAGTTTTTCCCTAAGCTCCAACATGTTTAATACACATTTTAATTCGACATGCAACGGTAAGCTCTTTATAAAATTGTATTAGTTAGACATTGTATTATGTTTGGACAGTTAATATAATAAGGTTTACAGTCAAATGATTATGAAATCTCATTACCTGATAGCAATTATTAATTGCTAAGTGCCCAGCAAGCAGCAAATAAAGTCATGATTAGTTTTAAGAAAAATAGTTTATTAGAATTAATAATGCTAATACACCCATATTATGAAATATTAACCAATTGGATACATGGGTTGTTTACATGTCTAAGCCAATCACAGTCCAGTATACTGACCACCTAGTGTTCATGTAGAGAGCCCAGTTTAACTGGGTGTTACAAGATTTATCACCAAACCTAGAGCATGCTGGGATTGCTGCAGAGATCCTAGCAGGTGTACAACTACTGGTTACTGAATACTTTCATGTGGGTTTTTTAAATCGATAGAAATTCCTATGTATGACCTTGGGTGAGATTTCATTGAACCTAGAATAGACCATACAGCTACCTATGTAGTTTCTGTTGGTACGCATTGATGCATAAACTACATTCGTGAACATTAGGCTTGATTAGCGTATATATTGATGTTAATTTTAATGATTTTAATTTTGATAAATAATTATTAATAATATAATACTCTTGCACTACTATGACATACTTATCTGGGAATGAAAAGTCTGCTGAGAAAATGAAGGTTGTAACATTTCAAATGCCAGATACATTTGATTGCAACGAAAAGCTCTAAAAATTGGTTGTCTAGATTAATTAGATTGAATAACAATCATGCACCAATACATGCCAATCTATCCTTAGAATAGATCTTGTAAATATGTATATCTGACAGTCTGATAACCTGACAATAAGAGTTACGACATCTTGGCCCGATTTTGTCACCTTATTTCCTCAGGATGGGTCTTTAACATCTAAACAGCGCAAAATAGTTAAATGTCGATAACCCTGATAGTGTTGACACTTTGATGAGAGTATCCTGCAGAAAGGTGCTCAGATGATCACAACCTCGGAATGTAGGAAGCAGTTTGTTACCTGCACCAGCAATTGCTTAATTACAGGTAATTTTTTGGGAAATGTAGGTGAAATGTAGGTGAACATAATTTTGTCACATATATTAGGCTTTATCAATCTTAATAGATTTTGTCATTGAGATTCAGGTTGAGAATTGCTTAGAAAAGACTTTTTACATAATGACATGTGACTATGTGAAACAAAAACATACAGCACAATTTCTTTTTTAGTGCAAATTATATATTTCAAAATAATAAACTTTTAGGTAACTAATAAAGCATAAAAAACATAAATGGCAAGAAATGTACTCGTTAAAATATGCATAGTCTAGACACTGTCGGATGTTGTAACATAGTCTAGACACTGCCGGATGTCGTAACATAGTCTAGACACTGCCAGATGTCGTAACATAGTCTAGACACTGTCAGATGTCGTAGCAGTCTAAACACTGCCGGATGTCGTAACATAGTCTAGACACTGCCAGATGTCGTAGCAGTCTAAACACTGCCGGATGTCGTAACATAGTCTAGACACTGCCAGATGTCGTAACATAGTCTAGACACTGTCGGATGTCGTAACATAGTCTAGACACTGCCAGATGTCACAGCAGTCTAAACACTGTCGGATGTCATAACATAGTCTAGACACTGTCGGATGTCATAACATAGTCTAGACACTGCCGGATGTCGTAACATAGTCTAAACACTGCCGGATGTCGTAACATAGTCCAGACACTGTCAGATGTCGTAACATAGTTGACACTGTCAGATGTTGTAACATAGTCTAGACACTGTCGGATGTCGTAACATAGTCTAGACACTGTCGGATGTCGTAACATAGTCTAGACACTGTCGGATGTCGTAACATAGTCTAGACACT
>JAUTBT010001887.1:0-10402 GCA_032361225.1 Lepetodrilus schrolli
AGTACAATTTTCGTCTTTAATTTAAATTAAAAGAAGCAGAAAAAAATATGTAACCTAAAATGTAATGACATATATTGGAATTTGATCAAATAAAGAAATTTCAACACATCAGATATTATTTATAAACCAACCGTTCGCACATCGTGTTTCATGTACTCCTGAAGTTAAAACCGATATGCACCGATAATAATTAATAAATGCTTCAAATATTTAATACGATTCTGATTGAATGTTAGGTTTTTTTTCTAGTTGCAAATCTGCATCTGAACAGCCTTCTGATGAAGATATTACTGGATCTAGTGTGGAGGCGAGCATGAATTGGCCACTGCTAGACGAGTATTAAGTCCTAGTCGTTCAACTTCCTTAATTTCTCATACCGGATCTCTTGAAACAAGACTTACTTTTGGCGAGACTTATTTATATTAATAGCCCCTATCTAATAATGACACTCATGTACAATCTTTCATGAACCATTCTGTTGCATGCGTTGTCTCTCAATTGTGTATGTAGTTATACTACAAACGGTGTTGATATTGGTCATGCACACATTTATTTGGTTGCTTTTTCTTTTTAGAAAAGCAATATAGTATGTGATACAAAAATACCTTCATGGTCAATGGCATGGCAAGTGCGTTGGCTATTGAATATATACAACATTACCGAGTACGGTTATATAGTCAGGTTCAATAGGACTATGTTTCATCATGATCAACAACACATTGAATGTACATGACTACAATTGAATTATATAACTATAGCTAGAAACCCGACATTACATACTGTGCCACCATTGAATCCCCGGCCATAATGCCTACTTGCATCCACAAATATTTGACGGAAGTAAGTAGCCATAATGACCCATGTTTCGAGGATATACAGTGCATGCATTCAACATACATTACACAACTGGAGATTGGCCACCATTTCACTTCAAGCAAAGCATAAGATATGAAAAAAACACGAAAAGTAAATGTATTATTTTCCAATCACTATACTGTATCTGAGGCTCGTAAAGTGAAAGCTGTTATTGGTCCTATGTCAAGAGGATGCGTCTGTTGCTTGCATAATGTCACTATTGAAATATATATAACACACTGCATATACAGCATTCCATCCCGATCTCCGCAGATGAATAAAACTCCATTTAAATATTTAATACTAATGAGCTGATATATCATTACATCTCCAGACACGAGGGTACATCTACCAGACGTCAATGTATATACCTTACCAGCAATATAATAGCCTTGGAATAGTAATCCTTAATACGGTCGACATCCCATATATTTACAACCATAATATCATAATATTATGAAAAATGGAACAAAGGTTCTCCCGTAATAAGTTCCCTTTTGAGGTCAACCCAGCTCGTACGAATATTCATTGAAATTATTTTCAACAACGAATTACCGTAGTCCAGTGGTAAATATATATAGCAGTAATTAACTAATTAATTACGACTGGAACGCCGATACTTAGGGGACCATGACTAAGGGCTGACCTCGTATGACGTCTTCACAATTACACTCCCTTCACGACACGTGGCAATGAAACATTAGCTACACACGGTATAGCGCAACCTCAGCCATGTATAATTTCTAACTGTATTTGGACAGTGTTCGCATACAGTGTATGTATTACATGGAATATATATAACGATAACCGACTTGGGATTAATTATTCGACTTCGCACAAAGAGAAATATAATAGTTATTACAGAAATTGCGGTAGTGGATGGTTAGCTGTTCATGACGGAGTCTTTGAGTGGCTGAAGATTTCACTAAAGAGTTGATCCAGTTCGGGACGTCCTTCCATATCCTGATAGACCAGGGACGTGGCCACGCCTTCTTGCAGAAGGATCTTCTCTGGCACAAGCTGCTTCTGGTAGTCGTCCAGGGCCAGGTAGAAACGGGGGTAGCTGTCGGTGGCCATGGCAACTACGTAAATCTCGTCTTCCCGGACAATAACGCATGGAGAACCGGATATACCGTATTGTGGGGCCCCCTGTAGCCGGATCCGGTTATCTCCTCCCATGCCGTCGTACGCATTTGGGGGGAAGCGTTTGTTCTGGCACCATTCTGTTATTTCCTTGAGCTCTTCATCTGTCGGTCGTCCTAATAGCCCGGATAGCTCCTGCCTATTCTTCGCCCCGTCTTGACCTACGACCTCTAACAATACGAGGTTTCCTATGTCGCAAAAATTGACGAGGGGAGGCGGCATGTGCTTACGTTCATCCTCTTGGAGTTCTAGAACCGCTACGTCAAGTTCCGGGTTGGCGTAGGGGACGCTGGCGAATCTGAATCTGGTAAGGTTGTCGAACTCGTACTCTCCCATCGGCAGATAATCGAACTGGATCCAGACGTCCTTGTTATTAAAGATGTCCTCCTCTGCCATCATCTTGTCTAGAAACAAACAAGCCAGAAAATTACCGGACACGTTGAAACCACATTACACCTGTCTTGCTGTCCTTGCACTGGCTCCCAGTAGAACATAGAATCAAGTACAAGATACTGTTCCTAGCATATTTCTGTGTCAATGAAACAAACACAAATCATCAAATTGAAATCCTACTTCCTTATATAATCCCACCAGACGTTTGCGTTCATTGAGTAGAACCCCATTCCAACTCTCAAAATCCAAGCTTGACAAATTCGGAAAAGACTCTTTTTCATATGCTGCTGCAACATACTGACGTCTTCTCCAACTGCAACTCTCCCCGGTTTATAGATCTAGGCTCAAAACGTTTCTCTTCCGTCAATCGCTTTCCTAGTCAATGACATCCCTTACATTGTGCATTGTGAGCATAGATTATAGCGCTATATAAATGGATCATCATCGTCGTCGTCGTCGTCGTCGTCGTCGTCATCATCATTTAAATGTGCAACAACTAATTAAGTCTGTTCGAACGTTTCGAAACTGATATAGAAAGATACCAATTATTCATAGGCGTGTTCCTCTAGGCGTTACAAACTCATTTGTTTATCATTTGACGTATCTGATATTTGGATAATGTAGCCTACTAAATTTATATTACTAATTATAACGACTAGTGCATTGTTCGTCTGATCGATATATAAGTATCCTTCAGACAGATTAGCTGTACGTGCACCTGCTATAAACATGTTCTATCGCTGGATGACTGAATCATGTTCATGAAATATACTGTAAATCGAATCATATCCCAACCAGCTCGTTGACACAGTTAAACGCTAGCATGTATAAAACAATCAATGCATATTTAATCGACATTAACTTACAATGAATTATTGCAGCAACATGCCATAATCATCATACGTTAATATCTAGTAGTCAATAGTGGTATTCATTCAACATGTAGATGTAACTGGACTTCCAATGCTGCTACCCATTGACGTAAAATCTCCCAATGTATCAAACCTATTCAGAGACAATAAGCCAGTAGTTGAGTTTCGAATACGCGCAGAATATGCAAGCGCGTGTCAAAGTTGAATGCACATTATAGTATAGTTGAATGCACATTATAGTATAATTTAATGCACATTATAGTGTAGTTTAATGCTAGTAAATTGATTATCACAGCATCCAGAATACTTTACAATGGTTTATAACCATCAAAATAGTTGATAAACACTCATTATTAGGTTTATAGTGTATCAGACATTTGTTGTTCATGTGATTTCACCTTTGACATTCGCACACGTATTGTCAGTGGGGTCTATTCTCCGGTTCCAGACACGAGCATGCAGTGTAAGGACCCGGTCCCAACTCCCTGCAACCTGAGTGGTTTACATGGTTAGGGTTAGTGTTAGGAAAATACTAGTATTGTATTTATATTTTGGGTCACATGAGCCAATCAGATTGCCGGGAATTGAGTCCGGTCCGGTGAATAGACCGCAAGTCTGGGTCCGGTTCCGGAAATGGGGAATAGATCTCACCTATTCTGTCTGTGCATATTGGAGCTGACTTATCATATAGGCCTACACACATACCTTGGATGTCTTTGATGACGTGGTTTGCCGTCATGATGTATTTGTCGCCTACTCTGAATCCTGTTGCTGTGGTGTGTTGCGAGAACAGGAAGCCTACAGACTGGCAGAAACTGGTCATCTGCTCGTCTCCGGCCTTGTTGGCGGTCTTATCTGATGACAGCAGACGGAAACCAGTCATATCTGCTGGAGAATAATTTGGTACCATGCAATATTGTGAACATAAATTGAAGCTACACAGCAATTAATTAATTACTTTGATGGAATAAGAGTCTACTACAATATTAGTAATTACGTAGAAGTCGCCCCAAGTCATATCTGAGTCCGAGGTCACGAAACATTTTTGAGTACGATCTCGTGCTCATCTCAAGTGTTGTAAAGAGATTTGTCAACAAGACTTTGAGTTGAGTAGGAAATTGGACTAAAATATTTTTAGAAAACCCATTGGTTGGAATATTTTGTTCCATTGATCTCCTGCGCTATTGTATAGCTGCCTCTCAGCAATATTTTCAACAATCCTGTCTCACGCTACCGTTCACTTATCAGAGCAATTTTATACACTAGAAATTGTGTTTTGAAAACAACAGTATGTTCGTGAATCGCATGGTACAGCTGTTAGATTATTAGTAACAACAACTGTATCTGCAGCATTCGAAAGACAAGTATTCCTTATGCACCTTCTTTTATCTCATCTGCTCCTGTCGTGAGTCCACGTGTTATGCTTTCCAGTTGAGTCTGTTTCCCAAATGTGACCTCCACCTTCTCCTCAGCTACTGCCTTCACCTCATCCACTTCACCAGCCACTTCACCAGCCACTTCACCTGCTGTCTTCTCCGGATCCGCACTCTTCATGACGTTATCCACAAGACTACCGGCAGTGTTAGCGACGTCTGATGCTTTTGTCTGGAGCTCCTGCACAGCCGAAGAGGCAACGGCCTCGGCCTCTTCGGCGGCGACTTTGACCTTGTCGACAACTTCTTCAGCTGCTCCTGTCGCTCCTGCCTCAACCTCTTTGGCCAACTCCTCGCCTGCAGCTGTAGCATTGGATTCAGCTGTAGCAGCTGCGTCCTTGGCTGATGATTTAACTTCCTCGACAGCTGCGTTAACCGCCGAGATGTCTACAGTCTCTACTGCAGCTTCTATTACTGACGCTCCAGGGAGTTTTGCTTTTAAAGGACTTCTGTTTTCAAGTTCGTCCTCAGAGGCATCGATGAACGGAATGGAAGGATCAGCCTGAAATTACATCAGGATCTAATGTTTACTTTCATGAATTAATTACAAAATACATTGTATTGTACACACAGTGAAAGGAAATACAAGACGGATTACATATATGCACAGCAGAATATAAACATTCCGATATTATGTCAGCAGCATCTTCAGTTGGTGTACATGCTAAATAATCCGGACGTATGTGCTACTATACCTCACTACAATGTATACGGTGCTGTATGTGAATTAGTGCATGCATAGGACTTTTTGTAAGGTGTTGCAGGCGAGGTTTTCGGAGACGGAATTGGTGGAAGCGGACATACAATATCCTAAAAGTCACCTTCTTGCTGATCGCCCTCCTTGATCAAGGTAACCACGAGAATAGAATGTTGCTAGTTACAGAGTGTACACCGCGTGGGTAACGTTTACGATGCAGAAATGGCCTTTCGCGATTTTAATCGAACTTGAACTGATCACATGTATAATCAGTCGTGAAAGTGTGAATACAACCACCAAGATCATGGGAAATAATGAAACCTAGTGGTGTAAATATGAATGTACATTCATGCATAGGACAGAACATAGTGTGCAACCAACAGGATATAATGCCACTTTAGTACACCGTGGGGCGTTACGTGTTTGTATCTGTGGAAGGTGTGTTAGCATATGTCTACGTTGACTGGATCCGTTGGACATTCACGGAAAAGCAGGGTTTTTTCTCAATGTGTTGTGCATACCAATCAACAGATCAGAGTTGAGATACCAACTTCCCCCAGATAAAGATGCCTAAAGCAGAGCGGTATTAATAGTATCCAGTGGATTACAACACACCATTATTTTGTTTTAATAAATTCTTTATAAATAATAATAATAATGATTGTTTTTTAAACATTTGTTTTGGGGTTATATCTATATGTAGTGATAATATTACTACATATAGATATAACCCCCAAAATATATTTTAAAACCATTATTATTATTGTTAATGCTTTTTTTTATTTTTATTAAAACAAAATAATGGCCTGCTTCAAGTGCCTGTGATTACAACGACGAGGACAGAAGGGGTTGCGGACAAGGTTTATACGGAGAAGCGACTGGTTGAAGCGGACATACAATGTCCTAAACATCACCTTCTGACTGAGCTCGTCCTGTTTGCCGGGCTTGTTGGGCAATATGACACCGCCTGGCCCGACCATCGAGTTACATCCTGCAATGTGAACACACATTAATATCTACTACTACACACACGTACTCAAGATCCGTATCATATGTTGGCCTATTTCTACATTCTAATGCTCTGGCCACCCACACCCTCTCTCACCCAGCCCCACCCTATCTCACCCCACTCCTACCTCTCACCCTGACGTCCGCTCACCGGGCCTACTAACTGTTAGAAAATCTCCCCATGAATCAAACCCATACAGTGACTTGGTGGTGGGGTTTACTGCTTTGACAGTCGCCTTCCAGCTTAGCTGATTTCGGCAGACTGGTCCCTACTTGGGACGCATGTGTCTCACAGCATTGAGCTGGAGAGCGTTCCATTTTTATTGAATTATGTACATGCTGAAATGAACCTTACATGCATAGTAAAGATCACACTGTGCTTACATATATAATGCCTATTTTCCAACCAATAAGTGCATAAATACTTAATACCTCCCTATAGTCTGTACTGTCCAAATCATGGTAAATGCTTAGTACATAATAATGCTGGATATTTGATCTTCCGACCAGTAGCATGCACCACCACACACCCTGTCAAGACAATGGACTGCTCTGACAACCCTACCATCGCCAGTGGCCGCGGCTGATCCATTCACTCTGACGGGGGACTTGCTGTTCACTTCCCGCTTTTCATCAGGCACGATCTCTTCAAATTCCGGTTGTTTGGAGCCAGGGGCGGATGCTGGTTTGTACGCCTCTTCCTTAGGCTGCTTGTTTTTAGACGCGCACGCACCCATCACCGATCTGAAAGAAATGCGACAGTTTAGTATAATGATTAAGACCATAAAATTAAGTATATACCTTTAAAAAACACGCCATTAGATCAATGGCATTACTAGCCGTGGGGATTTCGAGGAAATGTTCCGAGTTCGACTCCGTGATTAAATAACATGATCGCGTGTCTTACTGTAGACACAGACGTATGTCACCTGTGTAGCTTTGGGCACTCCACGTACGAGATGTGGCTACAATATTTCTAATACTAGTACATTGAAAACTTGCGGTAATTGTGATACTGCAAGGGGGGTGGGGGGTGAGGGGGGGTGACATCCAACACATGTCTTACAGCACCCAGCTATGTATATGTGGATCACCTTTACTGTCGAACATTTTTAGAGTCGAACACATCAGTGAGTCACCTAGTGCATTTCATCACGACAGAAACAAATTGTTGTAGTGCAATCTGAATACTACGGTACTTGTGAGATTGAACTCTGAGGTGCGAAAAGTTGTCTGACGTACTCGTGTCCACTGTGCTACCATATAGACTGGTATGTAGTCTTCGGGGGTCGAGAATTTGGAACCAGGTTCGCTACATTATAATCAAGCTCCGAGATTACGAATGATGAGTTGAGCATAATTTTGTACCAAAAAAAAAGTGTTTGGGGCCAGATGCAATTCAGAAAGCTTTGTCCAACTTAAAATCACTGCATCTGTTCGAGGTACAACACGACTACACGCATCTTGACTTTGAGAATCTGCTTGCCACATGTTTGCCATACTCTAACCAGCGGGATGTAGTAACAGATAGCTATAGAAAGTTATGGGTCAGAGTATTCAATACCCACACCCCGTATCCTGTCTTAAAGTACCATATAATGACCACCCGCAGTACTATAGTATCTTTCATAACACCATGTACATTATGGCAATTAATAATATTCCATCTCCATTTAAGAAATCTATGCCGATATTACCCACGGCCATGTACCAGTGCAGCAAGAATACACATACATAGCAAATAGGTCAATATATTAATATTATTATGCACACTCGTATCCACAAAATTATGGTTTAGATTCATGACAGGTAGGCCACAAGGGGCCACAAGTAGGTCACAGGGGACCACAACTAGACGTCTGTTTGTTGTCTGTCACGGCATTTGTTTAGATATTCATGGAGGCGTTCAACCGTGTCTAAACGCTTTGCTGAGACGTGTGTATGGCTCGAGTTCCCTTCAACCGGCAGTAGTACATTCCATCCGTCTATCAGTCAGTAGAAAATCCATAGCAGCCTCAGGGAAAGACAGAAATACTCAGAATAATACGATTAGCAGAAAAGCGCTGGAGTAAATTACCCGAAAAACTGGTTTAAGATATTTCAGTTTAACAGTTTACGGAATTACTGAACTGTTTATATGTAGGAAAAACGTAGCATGTTATCTAGAGACATGCATCATTCGTGAAGAATTACGTAACAGTGTTGGTTTAGTTTCGTGGCCTACATTATATCTAAGGTTATAGTTTATGTCCAATTTATGTCAATGAAAATACACAGTTGTCCATTAGAAAGTAACTTGGCAATATATGTCTAATGGAACAGGAGGTGCATGCAAATGCATTGAACGTATAGTTCCTTAACTAAATTAAATGTCGTTTCATTCTGTCCAGTCTGTAGTGCATTTGCAAATGTGACTTGGTTTTCGAGTCAAGTTATCACTAATATAACACGACACAAATCAACATAGAATTGGTCCAGGTATCCGAAGTAAAGCTACTGTAATTTCACAGAGCCGAGGTCATGACGTTCCTATAGACGAGTTCACTGACCGCAGACATCGATAGAGATAATAAAGTGAATTATTCCAAGAAATATATGACGCCTTCTCCTAGCTCAAAGCTCAGCACAGTGTGACATCCCATTATAATGGTGTCTAACTATTGGTTAATAATTGCAATCCTAAAAGCATGTTCTGAAAGAAACGTTTGATACATGGCATACGAATGGATCGAATTGGCAATGTATACTTAGTGGCCAAGTACGACGACCGGTATTACTACTACTACTGAGTGATTATGGAGTTTAACTTCGCTGCGGGAACTACTATTATTACTATTACTACTACTACTACTGCTACTACTACTACTACTACTACTACTACTACTATTATTATTATTATTACTACTACTATACTACTACTACTACTACTATTGTTACTACTACTGCCACTACTACTATTAATTTGGCATTCTAGAAAGGTACAGTACACATGATGCCTAGACAGCCTATTTCTTGTAGTATACAAACGGTAAACACATTTCCCCATTAACTGTGTTGCCAGAGACATTTCCAATCCCTAGGATATGGCCTCCTCATAAGAAGAACCAGACTGTTAATGGTGAAATATTCATTCCACTCTCCGCGTGAGTCTGGAATAACCCTCTATGATCACCTGGCCCGGTTTAAGAATGTGTGATCATGTGTTGCCCACCACATCGCCGAGAGCGGAAACGCTACATGTTAATATATAATTCAAAAGGTATGCACAGTATGCACGTTCATGGTAATACTAACACAGTGCATTACAGTATTACACAGTCATATTTATCTAATAACGATTATATAATAATACAAAGGAATTACGCCGTCGGGACTTGCTTATGAATATGATATTATTGTCCTACAACGCCTTGTTGAGTCTGTTGTCAGTCACGTACACTGAGGCCAAATTAATTCTGAAAACAGCGGAAGAGAAATTGAACATGATCTACACACAGCAGAATGTCAGAACTGTTTGTCAAATGTTCCGTATTCATCGTTGTAAATGTAGAGACATTATACGGCTTAATATGTTCTCCCGTATACCACATAAACTCATTCTACTGTGTATCGACAATGCCTATAGATGCAAATGAGAGGAAATGGCAAGCACATGCTAATCGGGAAGAACATTAAGTAAATTGGTCGTACAAATATATGTCATAATGGTTATATCGTATGCATATTAGCACTAATTACATAGTATTAAATCAATGGAGCTATATGTGTATACAGTATATAGCATATATTGCACTTTCTGTACTTTACGTCAACTCATTGCAGTTCATACATAATCAAGGAGTCTTGGATTGGCACGTTCATTCTCCTACTGGTCTCGGTCAGCGGGGTTACCCCGTTGGCTGTGATATGCACGTAGTCTATTAGGTTAAACTGTCTCAGCTATCATACAAACATTGTTTTTAAAGAATAAATAAATAAATATTTTAAAATAATTAAATAAA
>JAUTBT010001888.1:0-10402 GCA_032361225.1 Lepetodrilus schrolli
TTGATAGGATGCGATGTCTGTAGAGTGGCAATGCAGTTATCATCCTTGGTCTTGTCAGTACCAGCCAGTGTTCGCAGGTTTACTACAACATTCAGAAATTTCAAAATCTAAGTCAAATATTTAATATGATCCCAGGTTACTATACTATACTATACTAATGCTTATTTTATATTGATATATTAGAAGCATAACATTTAAATTGATCTAAAGTGATGTGAACTAGCATTTTCACTCTATAAATATTGATCATTTAACTAAAGCTTTTTATATGCCAACAAACAGTTTACCGATTTTGTGATTATTATTTTCTGAGTAGGAGATAATCTTCCTCGATAAAGATGCAGCATGATCAAATTATATTAATGTAATGGTAAAACGCCAAACTATACAACGTGATAACTACTGGACCAACTGCAATCAATAGCTACACACTATTAATAAATGTAAACGTTTTTCATTAGCAAGAACTTTCTATTGCAACTTACATGACAGAAAACTTTCCTAGCCTTGTCTCGATAAAAACCAGCTATTATTATTCTTGCATCGGCTTCCTGTATAGAATCATGGTTTATGTTATGAAATTAAATTGATTCATGAATAATAACACTCAATAACGTCAACCGATGTAGCTTTCGATAGATTGCATGTGTATACATCGTTAGTGACATAATTTACTAGACGATAAAAGAGAAATTTCTTTTTGAACTAGCTCACACTAACATGACTTTGTAACGTGATCATTTACGTAGATTCAAGAATGATGACTGTCACATAATTAGGTGTAAAAGAGGAAAAATGATATAAACAAAATATATTTTTTAACGCTTGGAATTATCCACTGAAATCGAAGAGAGAAAAAAGGAATTCCACTTTTAATCTCCGAACAGCTGTTTCAGGGTCTTCACTGAAGAGGACTTGGATCGCGATATCAAAGTTGGCTTCCTTAAGCCGATTGACCATGTCTTCCGCCATCTGTGAAATAACAATGATAATAATAATAATAATAATAATAACCGCGGATTCATAGAGTTTGCACATCGGTTTTTATGTTCATACCGCGATGAATGTAAACAATATTGCAGTCAATCCTTAGCTGTAGTTTACGTCCTGTACACACACTACTGTAGTTTACGTCATGTACACACAATACTGTAGTTTACGTCCTGTACACACACTGCTGTAGTTTACGTCCTGTACACATACTCCTGTAGTTTACGTCCTGTACACACACTACTGTAGTTTACGTGCTGTGCACACACTGCTGTAGTTTACGTCCTGTACATACACTACTGTAGTTTACGCCCTGTACACACACTGCTGTAGTTTACGTCCTGTACATACACTACTGTAGTTTACGTCCTGTACACACACTGCGGTAGTTTACGTCCTGTACACACATTACTGTAGTTTACGTCCTGTACATAGACTACTATAATTTACGTCCTGTATTACATTACTGTAGTGTACGTCCTGTACATACCGTAGAGAACAGTTGGTAAGATTGATGCATGGTGGCCACGCGTTTCCATTTGAAATACTTGAAAATCTCCATTCTAGCCTCGTTAAAGGCGCTCTCTGAGGTCACCAGGCGGAAGAAATTGGGGTAGCGTTGTTTGTTTGATAACGTCGGTGACAGGGATACGTATGATAACTGGGTAAAAAAACAAACATAAAATATATGTAGATACATAGTACAATGACAATTGAGTTAAGATAGGAAGCTGATCGTCAGATATAATGGTAACTCAATTAATATTAGCAATTGAACCAGCTAAATATATGAAGAGGCAACATTGATACACTGTACATTAGAGTTGCAACGATTCATTCACGTGTTCGGTGCACCGAATATAGACCATCGACGAATAGTATTCATTATTCGGCACCCTAATATTCGAATAATATATTATATTCGCGTGTTTTTTTAATGACTTATCTATCTCAGTAATATAACAATGTTTTATACATTTTCCCCGTTTTAGTATCTCTAAACTTAGGTAAATACCCATTCATAACAAACGGCAACGTGGAAATATCCATTACCATTTTAATTGCCGTAAACCATTTCTTTACGGCTACCAATCTATGTGTTAATTCTAGGTAGTATAAATTTATAAATTCAGTATCTGTTCATAGCTATATAGTTTTTTTTAAATCGTTTTAATTATTTATAAAATTTTGTTGATTTGAAGAGCATCTATTTTCGTAAATTACAATCAAGGTCGCATCTTTTATGTATATGATCGGAACAGAACTGGATACTCGAATTATACTTGCCAATAAATATGATGTAATGGTCTTGATCTTAGTTTTACTCTTTTTATTGTATATGGAGCGACATTAATTATATGTAGGCTACCAATGTATTTTTTTGGAATCAAATAACTCTGGTCTAATTAAATATTCTGTCTGGTATATAATTTTGATTACGTGAATTTGTTGCAGAAGGAATCATAGCAATGTTCACAAATTCATTCGTTTTTATTCATGGGTAGCGACATTACATGTATGTTATTGATCTTGCTTGCAATCCCCTCATGATGTATTAACATTATGTCAAATAACTTACGCGTACGTCTTATCATCAGAATATTACTTAAATCGGATGCCCCAAGGCATAGATAATACGTAGGTCACTAATATATGTTTAATATTCTCCATTGTACCAATGAATAATATTAAAACAACGAATATTTGTTTCTAGTAAGTATTGAAATAAAATAAGAAATTGAAAGAACACATTTTTTGCGAATAAAAACAAAATTGTATTCCAGTTCAGTAGACTAATCCAATACGTGTTTACAACCTTTTGGGAATTAATTGCGAACTGAAAATAATTTATTCTCATACAAATCACAGACAGTGATATAGAGAATGCATACATAGAGTCAGTTATGTATACATACATATATTAAGGGACCTTACGAATCCCGTATTTAATTATAATAGATGGATAGATTACATACAGTACATATTCTATTTTATTGATCTATATTTAGCCAGCGTCCAGTTTCATTCGATACTCTGTGATTTGCTGTTCCATTTAAGGAAAAAGTATATTGTTTGCGAATGTAACCCTCTAGAAAAAGAAAAGTATTTAAATTTTGCTGATACTGACAGTAAGTGTCAATATACGTCAACACGTCTCAAATACATCCAGATTGTTTTGTAACTATTCCGGTGTTTCTGCAAAGAACACAGTATCATATGCATACAATAGGACTAACAGTTTTACAAACACACCCAGTTGATTGCCGATACAATTGTGTCCTAGCACATTGTGTTCACATAGAAAGTCTCAAGGTCAATCAAATCAAGGGCAAATATACCTGGCACGGATGATTTACATTTGTTTTTCAAGATTCGATGTGTTTCTAGTATTAAAGCACAGAAAAAAATAAAGTTTTGTTACGGTTATTTTCTGGTCAAATGTCACACAAAATCTGCACCAGACCATATGTACTTTGGAAGAACAAATGTCGTAAATTTAAAATGACACAGCAGCGTGTGTTAATTTCTTTGTCCGACAACTAAACTTTTACTAAACGTTCTGTAGAACCTTTACGGAAATTCATACGGCAACACGCCTAGAAGCACAATAAAGAGTTGTAGATGGATACTAGTACCTTGACCCAGCACACATTGATATGAAACTCCTTGAAGCAAATAATCCGAGAGTAAACTCTAAGCTGCATCTTCAACATGTATGAAGATACTATTGATTGACATAACGATGATATAATTTTTTATTATCATGAGTTGTTGTTATTGTGGACTATTTCACAAAATGCATCGAGGCAAAGGCACTTAAGGATAAGACTGCAGTTAACTTTGCTCAATTCTTGTATGAGTGTATTTGCCGTCATGGTGTGCCTGCCATACAAATCAACGACAAAGGACGTGAATGTGTAAACAGTGTTAGCAGCGAACTGCATCGCCTTACAGGAATCGAACGCGAGTCGCTAGCGCCTATGATCCACAAGCCAATGGTCTCATCGAGAGGAACAACAGGACCAACCAGAACTCTTTGCTGAAGGTACTGAAACAGAAACCGGAAGTCTTCCCTGATGTAGGCAAATAGTACTCCAGGCAAGACAACACAAGCAGGCACAAGTCAACGAGCTACACACCTTTCTTCCTCTTGTATGGGCGCGATGTAGTGTTACCAGTCCATGTCAGCAACCACGCTGTCGAAGATGAAAAGGCTGAATATACAATGGACTCGACAGTTACTGCCGCTGTTCAAGCTAGAGTGGACGGCATGATAAAGATCAGGCAAGAAATATTCCCAGCTGCCAAGAAGAATATAGACTCAGCACAGGCGAGACAACAGCGGGACTACAGAACGAGAGACCGCAATAAATCGACTTTCAGCATTGGCAATGGTCTGGTATGGGACAGTAGGAGATCCTCAAGGAAAGGTCCTTGGAAAGGAACGTATGTAGTGGCCAGCATCTCGCTGAACAGCTTGTGTCGGGTGAAGACCATCAACTCTCTAGAGACACAGACATCTAAGTATCATACATGCAACATATAACATCCCGTCTTCGAAATCACCAGCAAGCACATCTTCACAGTCTTTAGTCCCACCGCCGTCTTCCTATGTAACACTATTTCCGCCTCCTCCAGCCATGCCATGTCCACTGTTAGCACACACACACCAGCCTGATTCAGCCTCTTCATTTTAAGAGGACGACGACATTGTATCTACAACATCCACAACGTCGACGCTCCAATTCACCCCCAACTGATTCCAACTGGAGGAATCAGGCAGCACAGAATCTAGGATTATCCGTACGCAAAGGACGCTTCACGTCCAGGATGTCAGGTACAACCGGCGAGCCACGGACAATTGACGATGTCCTTGGGGATAGGAACTGTTTTTTTCCGGGCTCTATCCAAAATAATAACAGGAACAGAGAGACACCACATAACTGTGAGGAACAAAGTGATTTCTGTATTGGAACATCCCACCCATTCCAAGAACTTTGATAGCTATTCTGGCCATTCCGACATGACTGAGTACGTCTCCAAAAGTAGAATGGGAGACAATGCGACATGGGCGACATACATTGAGATTATGGCTGCAGCATCTCTCTTGGACATCAATTATTATCCACACACAGTTGTTCACAGGGAAAAAAGAAGTGGCTCAAGTATGATCCTCTGTGTGCGGTGCCTCCTGTACTTGGTACAGAACTGTGTATTTACATGACAAACTACCATGAACACTTTAATCGGGTGGTGTCAAACTATATATAGATCACATACTAGAGTATTTGGCATTCACTGTAGCCACACTATATTGTATCACTTGACGTATATCGTATGATCGATTTAATGTGACCCTTTATTATACCAAGTAATGACAGTACATTAGTCCAATTTTACTCCAAGCGATGTAACATACACGTATTTGATATGCCTGTATCACTTGATACATTTGTACGTGTGCTATTGATTAATTTGCCACAGTGATGAAAGTATTTCGTACTACGTATGGGGCTGCTACTAATACATGCACCCCTAGATGTGTACATAAAAATAAATAAATTTTGCAAAATGTAGTTTTATAAATGTAATTCATATATAGTATATAGAAATATGGCATGTATGGTTCATATAACTGCCTATGTATTCCTATATATTGCATTGTTTTAAGTATTTGTGCAAGCCGCTTGGAAATGTTTTTAAGACCCAACATATTTTGTTCGGATTTGAATAAAAGCATATGATAAAGATGTATCACGTGACTTGTGTCGTATTTTACTATTATGGTATCACTTTATGAAGAATATGGACTTCCTCTATTTTGTTGGCCTCAAGACAATACACATACACACACACGCGCGCGCGCGCGCACACACACACACACACAAACACACACACACACACACACACACATACGTACGTACATACATACAATCATTCATTATACACGTATATAATTCAACAATGTATCATTGTTCCTTATAAATCCAAGAACGGATTATTAATAACCCCAGGGTTTGGCATTAGTGTTTTGGGGCTGAGGGGAGCGAGCTTCCTGAGGGAGTGTTTTGGGACAGCTATACCGGGCCCCCGGGGGGGATTTGAACCTGGAACCATTTGCTCCGAAGTCCAACTTTCTACCACTGCGCTACTAACCGCCCCTAACTGCTACTAATACGGCTACTATTTTCTATATTACCTGTACAAGGTTCCATCTGTGTGCTGTTAACGCCACTGCTTGACTGACTGGAGAGCAGCCTGCTCCTATTATCATGATCTTAGTTGGAGATTCACAGATACTTTCTGCCAAAGCCTTTACTCCCAATCCTGCATCGCACTGGACAAAAAAAAATAAGAACACTATAAGTCAAGTAAGTTTATGAAAACAAGGAAGTATACAGATATTTCGTGTATCATGCTACTTTGCCTGACTAATAACTATGCAAATTAGGGAGATATTTTCACATGACGTCATTTTAATGTGACGCCATACTACTATTTATAAATGCTACTGTATGGAAATAGTAAACAAGATGACAATTATGATCGGGGACTATGTGCTAATCGACGGGATTTATTATATTCACAATTTGTAATCAAAATGAGAATTGTTTTTAAAGTTGTTATTTTTCCTTTGGTGTATTTATCAATGTGTGAAGCGGTTTACAATTTACTGACTTGTATGTATTCCGACGCATAACTTTATAATGTCGATTCACGCGTTGATGTTTTCTTCCTATAGAGAAATATTTAAGCTTGACAATAGATGACAAATAGACTATTAACCTCGTGTCTTTAGATATCGTCTATATACTTCATTTATGGATACTCTCTATGACTATCCCTAAGATATTTTTTAAAATTCATTCAATTGAAGGATAAGTATTAGTCTTGTCAATGTTTTAGAAAACATTTAAAATGATGTTTCACATACCCATCGCAGATAGTTTTGAATGCGGTCTTATTCTTACAATGCTTCTGTAATATTGAACAACATCCCCCTTCATCTCAAGCAATCAGAGTCTCTTTCATCTTTCAAATCAAAGCTAGAATTTTATCTCTTCAAACTCTTTCACTTTGTCTCGATGCTCTTTGAGCATACACTTTGTGTATGGATGTATAGCGCTATATAAATGTACTATTATTAGTAGTAGTATTTATTATTAGTAGTATTTATTATTAGTAGTATTAGTAGTAGTATTTTAAAATTTAAGTGTAAAAATATATCATGAAAAAGTTAAAACCGTTTACCACGAAACGACCTTGACAACGACTAGACCCTTCGTTGAAATCCGTATCATGGTTTGTAATCCTTTGTTAAGATCAATTTACCACTTCATGGTCTACATCCTTTCTTTAAAATAATCCCTACCTTATAATGTCATATGTCTCATATTATAGCATCGATCTCGGAGAATGTCATACACGTTAGAGAGCATACGTTAGTATGTACCTTAGAGAAAGCCATGTGCCCAGGTAGGCCTATAGCTGTATACCCTTTGAAAACGTCATTCGTACCTTAATGTCGAGCCTGTATAGTGTTAATGTCATACTTACCTTAGTGTCACTGCAGATGACGTTAACCCTGTACCCGGGGAGAATGTCCGGCCTCGCGTTGATGTCCTCGACGGCCATCTTGACCGCTGGTCGCATGGCCTGACCACCATTCCACGATCCGGACAAGGGAAATAATCCTAGTAGATAAATATCCGTCAAGTTGTTACTTTCACCGGCATTTACCACGAAAACCCAGAAGAGCAATCGCAAGCAACGAGCGAAACACGTCCACATCATCTCAACGTCCAAACTGATCTTGTTTGTGTCGTCGAAAAAAAAGAACACGCCTTCTAGTCGTTTCAGCAAAGTATCGTGTGACTTCTTTCAGTATAACATGACTCTCTTTACGGCGAATACCAAGCAGATAGCGTGTATACCTTTGCAGATATTCGTAACCGCTATGCTATTGCTTCTCATGATTCGCTCCATTTACTATTTATATATTTTTATCCTGTGTTGGTTAAATTACCATCAGAGCGTCCCAGTCCTTTTCACGATATTTTACTTTCGGATTGTTCTATTGAAAACGGCGACACAACCGCGACAATATTAACCTATTTAAACAGGTTTTGCGAATAGTAGGCTACGGGTAATATTATACGACCCTGCTTCACGAAGCGACAGTAGCACTTCAATAATAATAGGTCATTTCGTCTCAAAACAATTGTTGTAGCGTTACATTCGCTTTGTGAGACGGACACATGATCAATATATCCACCCCACCCGGATGCGGTTTATGATACAAAGCTATACACAGCATATAGGATATCAATATCTGTGTAGGTGGAGAGAATAATGCAATACTAGTATCATGACTACTTTGGGAGATTATATACTCGATGCCATTAATTAATGAAAACCGAAGCAGGGATGGGGTTTATTTCAAACAATTGAATTGCGAGAGCATCACCTTGAAATCACGTTCTCTCTGTCTTTCCCATTTATATTGCAGACTGGTAATTAACTCTCTCAGATCCAAATCTTACTTAGTAAGTAATTAAAAACAGATTGCTCTTTATGATGAATTGTTAACAATGTGGAACAATTTTACGAAATAATTGCATCCGTATATGGAATGTATTCTAATTATAGTACTATATCTATATACAATACATTACGGATGGAGTTTGTAGCGAGTAATAGCACAAAATAATATTTGCACATTACTTTATTACAAATTAAATATCACAGGATTACATCTGTATTGGGTTGTTACCAAGGCGACTGCATGTCTGTAATGTCTACTTACGTTCTGACATTTAAGTCGAGAATACGGGACTGGAGAAATAATATGTATATATATATATATATATATAACTCTCTTAGCGTCCTCAATATCAATAACAATTCGTCGAAATGCATGCAACGAACATGTACAATAGAGTATTTATAGCAATGATATATATATTTTTTAAAACATTAAAAATAACACCACAAGCTCTGAATAAGTTAGCTATTAGGCATACTGGTATTTATATATTTATTCATTTATGTATTACTTTTGTGTGTGTATATGGGGGGTGGGGGGGGGGGATTATTTATTTTCCTGGACCATGCACATATATACATACATATATTGTTACATACATTATTATTATTATTTTTTTATAGATCTATAATATCTATAGTATTTAGAAAATGTAAAACAATGTTTTTTTTAAACTGTTCTATCATCGAACCCATGTGCGCTGACTGTGCCCGAGGTTGCAATATACAGACCCACCTCAGTATGATAGCGAGATAATCGTCTGTAAAGCACGACCCACGCATATAGTCGGCTCGCCTGTATTGCATTCATAACAGTGTCAATAGCTGGTCAAGGTTACTCTATGTTATGACACACGTATATATATATTATATACCTGTACCAGATCATGGTTTTGCCAATTATACCTGTGCACAACTGAAATCGGAATCATTGTACAATCATCCCTATAGTGTTTCGGATCGTGGACTATTTTCGGATTTGAACGGGATTTGACCTGCTGACCTCGAGAGTGAACCGTGAGCGAGTCAGTCAGCTGATTCTTCTTTCTCTCCCGGCTGTGCATCAACTGCACATAGTACACAATGGGAACCGTCGTCTCGACGATCTGCGATTACATGGAGGGCAAACTTGCCCTCATCCTCCCTGCTAGCAGCCTCCGGGACCGTACGACTGTTCTGGTGTTTGCTACAGCCTTTCTCGTGGGGTATCTCGTCATGGAGAAGAGACGGACACGACGCGTCCTGCCCCCGGGGCCCATGTCTTTCCCCATAGTAGGGAACATGCCCCAACTGGCGGGCATCACAGATCTGTACAAGTACCTACTTCTGCTCAGGGACAGATACGGAGATCTCGTCTGCTTGAAAATGGGCAACATGAAACTGATGGTAGTGTTCGGACCACGTCTTGTCAGGGATACAATGTTGAACCAAGGACACAGCATTGCCAACAGACCAAACTGGATTTATATCATTGATAAACTCTTTCAAAGAAAAGGTGAGTCAAAATGCATTGTGCATGTATACCAAGGTCATTATATATAGTACGTGTTGTCACGGGCCAGAATATAAGGTGTGTTGCTAGGCGTCTTTCTGCTAATGACCACATGACATTATATGCAGACGTCGCGGTAGCCAATCACACTGGGGCAGCCTTCTTTGAAATACTTCAGTAGCAAAGTTTGCAATACACACACAGGATATAGCTACCAAGGAAAACGGACTTGAGCTACATATTGTAATGCAAAACTGTCATATGTCAAGTTATCGATATGTAGGCCTACTATATGTACCAAAACATAAGTGCAATCAATATGGATTTCATCAATTATGGGCATGCGTAGATTAGGTAACAAAATTGCAGTATCCA
>JAUTBT010001889.1:0-10401 GCA_032361225.1 Lepetodrilus schrolli
AGGACTGATCACCATTGTCATTTCTTTTAAGGTGTCACACCAGATCGACCCTGTATACTCTCACCTCTCAGCTCACATCCCCCAGCACTTACATCACTCAAAATAAACCCCACAAAAGAACGTTGTTATAATTGGTGAAAATTGGGTTCATCATTCGATGACTGGTGTGACACCTTCGAACTATAAGCAGAAGCTCAGGCAGAAGTTTCTCCCTCCCGTTCTTCTACGGCCAGCGCAGTCCTTAGCTCCGCCCTCTACAATAACGTCCTCATCACTGCTCCTGCCATCCTCATCAACACCCCCGACGCCAGATCCTCAGGCAAACGTGATGTGTGAACGTCGCAACATCGTCATTGAACAAGCACTTAGAGCGTATTCCAATGCTGACCAATCCAACTGGGCTACTCTTGTTCCGTGCATTATGATGGCCATGCGCAGTACTCCTTGCCAATCAACAGACTGAAAATGCTACACTGTCAGAGATGACAACAACAGCACCACAGCCCACTCCTGACCCCCGCGCCGATTCTCATCCCCACGACACCTTCGTTAACAAGGCTATAGGTGTCGACATACCTTCTTCGCAATCAAGCACCACAGGTAATGACGCAACTCGCCCCCTTCATACACAACGCGCTCCCGGCGCACAACAATGACGGCTCCAGTCTTCTAACAGGCGAATGGATCCGTGCACTCAGGCGTGTCCGCGTCCATCGCCGCGCAACCTGCCTACATGTATACAGTAGGTCGCATCCTTGAATGTAAGTCCATCCATGGCATTAAACACTACCGACCATTTTGTCATATTGTTTTATACAACCATAGAAACTTGCGTGTTGTTTTCCAAAATGGCAATTTTGACATGATTAATTAGAATACCCCACTCGATACGAGTGACTACTAACAATAATTGTTAATTAATGTTCAAAGTTCCTCGCTGAAGCTCGGAACTGTGGACATATTTTTTATAATGCCTCGTATCCAGTGAGTTATGCTCTAATGTAATAAGCCATGCAATGTTGAACTTCGTAAGACGCATTAGTTGTATTTGGGCATGTTTTCTTATCGCATAAATTGATACTACGGCTGGAGGGCTAACATCTTCCACGCGCTAACAACGAGCTTTTCAATTTCAATTTCATACACACATTATCGATAGTGTTGATATTCTGTCTCCAACTAATACTCAAGCTGACAGAAGCGTAACTACGGATAAATAGACGATCTCAGTGTGGTCATATAATACTGAATTTATTAAACGAGTTGGCAAACGTGATATAATGCGAGGCTCTGCAGGTCATCATTTTTTTGTCAACGAACTTAATAAATTCAGGAATATGAAATTCTATTTATTACATAACTGTATAAACTATTGTAATATTGATGTTCATTCACAAACACTATAATAGACAAATGTCTTGAGAACTGGGTTAAAGCACGCGGACAAAATATAGTTCCTAGTAAATGTGTAAATATTAATAAAGGTGTTTGCATATTTAATTGAAGAAATATTTAAACTTATATTTGACAAATTAAGTCACAAGAAGATGCTCTAAAAGAAGTCCAAACAGACTTTGATATCGTGTTTGAATACAACTATAAAAGTCTGTTGTGTTATTGCACTAGTGAAAATATGTATATTTATTACATGGGTTTATTGCACGCCCAAGCTCCTATGTTGTGTGATAAATGGTGTTATTGTTTTACAAAAGAGTATTGTAACCGTTAACGGAGAATGAATGATATGCATTTAGAAGGAAGCTCGCTAAATCAGACATTGCAATGTTAATCAAGACATCCCGGAGAACCATCTCAAGAATCCGGCACGATTACCTGTAACACAGACCAAGACGTGACCAACCCACGTCCAACTACAGACTAAATTAGTTGACTTTGATATTCAACCTTCAGCATTTAAAATAGGATAATATTATATTGATGAATATCCAAATGGAAACTGAAGTTTTATTGTGCATCATCATCATTAGTATGGTGGTACTACTCTTTCTATTTTTAGCTGGTGTGTCGTCTGACCATCTATGCCATGGAATATACCAAGATGTAAAAATCAAGGTATTCATTTTATTACATCTTTGTTGTATTCGTCGTCGATATATTTGGATACATCGCATAACACAGTGTATACAGTGTTAGAACAACACAGGCTTATTAATTAGTCATCAGTTGTTCATCAGCCAGACAAACACGTGCGTGCAAAGACAGTGTATCGGAGTTATCTCCTTTTGGTCATGCTTACACTACAATGTTCAGCTTTTAAAAGACTTGATGAACATTATCACAATTTATTGTTATTAAAACAAGTTTGAATATTCACCATTCCGTGATGATTTTAAATTCGTATTTCTCTTGAATTCAAGGGATTATGTATTTGTGAATACGCAATGAAACGTGCGTCAAGCAGTCTAGCCTTTGTACGAATTACGCATGCACTTCTGATTGGAGTGGCCCTCCCAAACTTTATTACAGGTAGAAGAATGCAAAATCGCCTTGTGTTTTTATAGATACAACAATTTAACATTCGTTTACATTTATATGTGTTTTCCTATATGCCTCATGTCTTGCGGTTCTGTAACATATGTTTTCTAATGCTAAATGTTTTGCATTGCATTAGGTAAATTTCCCTAGCAATGCCTATATTCTGTGTACATGCTAGTGTTGTTATCTGATCAGAATTTATGGAAATATATATCTATGGATAATACATGTATGTTTGTTACGACAAGTTATCAAATACTTTCTATGTAATTTAGTTATTATTGTCTCGAAAGAATTATTTTGTTATGCTTAATTTCATTATTATATTTGTCATGATTTCTCCTCGATTGTTATTCGTCATTATTAAAATTATTGCATTATAATATTATTGATACCAAAACTGTCACACCCTCAATGTCTATAGTTTTAATTTATGTGGAATATTATTATTAATGATAATTAGTACAGCTTGTAGAAAAACTGCAGCCAGCTGCCTCACTCTGAGGTATTATATAATTATAGCTCGTAGCCGAGCTTTTTAGTTCGTTTAGGCAGATATCACAGGAATTTGAATGCAAAATTCAAATGACATAAGCTATGATTAATGGACGGGTGAGTAAGTACTTGTCTGTCTCGATTCGGCTTAACTGACCGAGCGCTGAACCTGGGAACTCGGCAAACTGATGTAAAATTGTATAACAGGGGCTTTTTAGTAATCTTGAAATATAGATATTGTCAGAAGATAAACGGCTGGCCGCAGTTAATTTACACAAACAGGATTTGAACTATCTGCAATAGGCAGGAGGGTATATAAAGAGACAGAAAACTGGACTGTGGGGCGCCGCCCCTTCGACTGTAAGTTGGAGAGACAGAATAAATCTGGTGTGAATCTGCCAAGCGGGTGTCCGTCGTGGATCCAATAAGTGAAATATCCCGCTGCACTAACAATACAGTGCAACAGGATCCGGTATTGGGATAACTGAATTTTGATACATGGTGCCGGTGGAACAAGTTGTATGCTTATTAAACTGATGAAGAAAAGAAACTAAGCATTGGTAAAATCTAATTTTCTCTAGTAACAGACGAAACTGATAATTAAAAATGACTGGAAAATTATCGCCCAAACACAACCAGCATCCATGAACTCTGGCACGAGCAATCTGTCAACGTTCGTTTTTGCGAAATTTATGGAAAGCATTTATGTAAATAAGCACGATGCCTATAAGCTGGGTGCGTAAAAAGGTAATCAATCAACAGACAGGTACCACAATTGCAAAAAGAACACAATAAATGTGCCCAAAATAACACAGGAACACATAGACGCATATGACTAGGACGTTTCGTCGCTGGAAGCTGTGGCCTGCTCACTCTTCGGACATGCCACCCATAGACCATCTCTGGCACCACATGTGCATACAACTCAGACACATACCTCAGCGTCCGAACACATTAAATAAGCATGAGAAAGCCTTGCAAGAGACTTGGACTCAGATCCCCACTGAGGTGAGACGTCGAGCAGTTGACTGTATTTATGCCCAGGGAGGACAAACGAAATATTGAACCAATGTTGTTCATTTGTGTGATAGGACTGCAGTTGAATCAAGAACCTAACATGACCGTTTCAAAAACCTTACTTTTTGACCCCACCTGTCTTTATTCGAATATAACTTAGTCAGATCCTGCATTAATCGTGCATCATTTTAGCATATTGGTCCACACATGCATTATTAGTTAAATACACTTCGCATAACTGAAATCAGTTGTCTAGTTTTAATTTTACTGCTAGATTAAGGTGATGCTTAGTTTATTTTGCTCATCATGTTATTTGATCCCCATATTTGATTCTACCTCAGATGTGTACTTTCGCAGGGTCAGATCTTGGTGCAGCGTCTGGATATACAAGCAGCAGTCATATATGCATCATACCAACTTAAATTAAGCGGAACTAGCCGTGTAGGGTCAACTTGTATTTTGAGCTCCTACAAAATCTGGCTCTAGGACTAACTACAAGTTTGCACAATCATGTGCAGCACTACAACTGAGTCAAATGCTTTTTGTATCGATGATAGGATATCTGAAAAATTAAATAAAGGACCGTTCAGATCTAACACGGGAACCGCAGCAGTTCCCGTTGCGTTATCACAGCGCAGATCACTCATGAAAATACATGAACTGTCCACATTTAAACAGTGCGGGAAACCGTTCTGCGTTTAACCGCTGCGGTCGTGATCGCTCCATCGACTGATTCAATTGTGGTGCTCGTGTAGTTTGCGTATAGATTATATATTTTAGTAGATCATTATATACAAGATTTGGATTCGACGATATTAAAAACTAATATAACTTTTTACTTATGCGATTTCCGATATTAGTCCACAGTATTATGACAATCCTTCATTAAAGTGCTTTATCAATATCCTTGGTTACGAATGCTCTGGAACTATTGTCAATTTATCTAAATTTTTCATGCATTCGTGATATACTCAACAAAATTAATTGAGGGCCAGCAGATATTTAGTGGGGAAGCTATCTACTAAATTTATTAATCTTGAAGAGTACGTTTGGAAATTCTTTGTTTTAAAAATAATATATTATTAAGCGAAATTTACATGTACAAAAACGCAACTGGCCCTTAATTCATTTTGTTGGCTATATATGGGCATGTTATCACCCAGACAATAGGAAAACTTAGCAATGCACACTCGGGTATTTACTGATCTTGGCCAAAGCATGTCAAACTTCAATTTGTAATCGCATGTAAATGTATACATGTATAAGGTCGACATACACGAATGCTCCATGTCCAAAATCACACATTATGTTTAACCAGGAAACCATTCCCCTTTAGTTGATGTAAATGACGTACTATAAAGGGATTATTATGTGAATTTGTAAAATGGAAATATACACCTAACTTCAATGTTAGTCAATATCATACTGTCTAGTCTGTAACTTCAATGTTAGTCAATGCCGCACTGTCTAGTCTGTAACTTAGTATTCACGACATGTATGCGAAACAACGTTGAATGTCCAATATCCAATTTCAAAATCAAGAAAAACTTCATCTCATACTTACAATATCTGATATGATGACATTTTCTGGCGACTTTCGAAAGTTGTGACCTCGCTGACCGAGATCGCACGTCAACTGTTCAGAGACGTACATCAATGCAGAACAACCTCCATAGATTTGACACTTGTGTATACACATTCCTATACCAATGCCGTGAAACGTTCCAAGAGGTAAACGGCCATCTGTGCCAGTGGTTTCAAATGATAACTGGCACAGAACCATTGCAATCCCAGCAAATAGAGACATCATGATTCGCCAACGTTTGTTCGAAAACTATTCTACCCTTCCAACAATTCGGAACAGTGCAAATGGCCAGTGCACACCAAAGTCAAGAATAATATATATCATATACAGATCTATCATCTATTTGTCCAACCTTTGTGTAGTATATTCACTTCCTCATAAATGTTTCATTTCAGCTTTGGCATTTTGTGGAATGTTAACTAATGATCTGCGCTGAACAGTTCTATACACTGTCAATACTGATCTTCTAATATTTCACAGACTGATTATTTTTCTTGAAATATTAAAAACATAAATATTTAGCTAGGTTGATGAAAAAGGATTATTTGCGGAAGAAGAGTAGCTTACATTATGCATACAGATACACATTATTAAAAAGCTAGTCATACAAAGATGCAAGTACTTCTAGTGAATTAATTTGGCTCTAACATGCAAATATCAGGTAATACGAGTAAAAATTAGCCAGCCATGTTATAAACTTATGTTTATTTAAATTATACAATACTTAGATTAACTTGCTCTATTTCCTTAACGGTTATTTTGCCGTTTTGATCACGTTGTATATTATTTGTAAATGTATGTTTGTATTACATTGTTTGTATTGTATTTTCCGGTACCACCGTGGGTGGTAAAGTGTAATAATAGAACTTGGTAACGTGCATTTTGATTGGTAGGGAAACCACCAAGCCTACCATATTATAGGTACCAGCGCATAACACGCGTGGTTTCGACGATCGCATACAAACTATTACTTCTAATACACGAGCGACTCCTGTTTACTGCTGCTAGATACGACATAATTGATGGTATACTAGTATCCCGTGTCACAACTGGATAGTCTCTAGAGAATATGAGCGACATATCTTTCATTGAGCGACTTATCGTTCATTTTGAACATTGAAAGGTATAAGATAAAGTCATAATTTATTACCCCGAAGGGAAATCTGTACTTAACTATAACCAGCTAAACTGTTATGGGAACGACTGTTACGAGAAAGACATATTTACTACAATGTTCGATTTTCGAACAATAACTATTCCATTTAATACATGGTTATTGTTGGTATGTATTTCTTTATTGCATATTCAACATATACAATCCTATTTAATTAACTTCAATTGTGTTTATCATTCATGTGCATTATGGGAAATACATGTGATAAATATATTATCGGAATATTAACATTAATAGTGACTGGTGTCAGTTTTACCAAATGTTTTGTGATATTCATAAAATATTCGGTGGTTAATTTGACCTCATGAACTAATATTTGCGTTTGTTTATTTATCTTTAGACTAACGTTTACTATATGAAGGTGTGCGTAACTGCAATCATATATCTTCATGGGAATATAATATTTTGAGGGGAAGCTTTCTACTAAATACGGAACTTGGCTTGAAGAATGTGGTACCATTCTTCTTCCAGTGCATCTGCAAGTCCTCGAAGAGTAACTGGAACCTATAGTTCTTTGGACATTTTTCATTGTTAAAAAAATATATAAGGCACTTAATGAATTTTGTTGAGTATAGTAATGCCAAATTGGCATTAATATTACTAGTATATTCCTACAACAATAGGCTAGCATGTAAACTGTGTAAAAGTATTCTAGTCTATGGCAGCATATTTCTGAAAACTTGATACTTTGTGGAGAGTGTAATTGTAGTAGTACATGTCACAATGTTTAACTTACATTTTTGATAATTATATAACTGTTATTTGATTATTATATATTTAACACCGCATTGTGCTGCTTAGAGTGGAAAGACCCAAAATACTAATCTCAATCACTGACTGCCGCATTCTGATTAATATTAGGACTATATCTTGTTGTGGATTACCTTGTTGGTCTAAATAATCATGGAAGTGTTCTTACATTCGAGCATTATGTTAATAATGAGCTGATAGTTACTAGAGGTGAAGATAATGCTATTATTTGTATATAGTACATAATTCACCGTTTGGGATCCGTAGGAAGTGCAACAGTAGTATTTAATTAGTATTTTGTATCACCCCCCCGCCCCCACACCGGGGTTCTACAACCATAACCACCACTACCACAACCGCGATGAGCCCAGAACAATACAGTATTCACTACCCATAATTAGTTTACCCATATATACACCCCATATAATACCCGTATGTCGATCAAATGTGAGACAAAATGCGTGACTCCCAAATGAATGACTCGCCAAAAAAGATATCATTCTGATGTCACGCAGTTATTTAAACGACGAAGCATGTAAAATGTCTGTTCTTATACAACGTGCAAGCAAAGTTACACGCTTCTTACATTACAAATAACAGGGTAAGCCTTGTCAGTTTACGGCAAGAGGAAACCTGTAGCGCCGTGCTATAGTAAGCCTGCGACCATTGGCTGATACTGACGAACCAAGGGCGACAACTGCAGTGTGACGATACAGACAGTGCTAACATTCCTGTGAAAATATCTACAGACTTGCAAAGTAGTTCTATGAGCATGCTTTCGAGCCTGGAATTGGCGCAATATAAATGTGCACATTATTATTATTGTTGTAATATACCCCAAGATCAATTGACAGATATTCGATCTATTTTCTCTTATGCTAATTCTTGCCGATGATATCTATCACAGTAGAGGGACGACTTAACAATGTTGACAATACAATGAGAAGAAATGCAGAAGCCTGGCGCAATATATTCAAAATTTAACTTAAATTATGAATTTGACATTTTTTATGACATTTAAGCAGTATTCATTAAGTCCCTTGCGGAATATTATGCCGTTTCTTTCTACTATAATTTATCATGTAATTAATTTGTAGGTGATTTTAGTGACTAAATCAAATACATAATTTGAAAATAAATTAGTAAAAACATATTCCGATTTGTCTTGACAGGGTACTAGCATCGACGTTTGGTTCATTAAAACTAAATACGGTTCATCGTTTAATAATTTCTAACGGACTAATTTCTAATGGCAGTGATAATTTCATGCCGTGGCGTATTAATACAATCAAACGCACATTTTCAGTGCGAGTCTAACGATTGTCGATTCGTTTTTATGCAGAGCATTTTCTTGATAAATATGATCGGGAAGGAACAGTTCGTGAGAGGTATTAGCCATGTTCTGAATCTTAACATGCATATTATACTAGATGCTTATCGATGGACAAACATTTGCTACGATGACGCGATCTTTAAACCGTTAGATAGTATATTATTGTCAGAATATGTTACTGGCGGCGACTGGAATCGTGCAGCAATCACTTTAGATTCAGATAGGTGTTTGATACCGTTCACGTACACAAATAGGCGGAGAAGCTCTGACCGTCATATCTGCGTGGTGCTTAGAATGAACTTTATAACGGCGACCAGAAGGTAATACTAGTAGTTGAAAATCGTGATGTAAAAAAAATAGATATCATCTGATAAAATAGAACGTGCCTTGCAGGTATATGTTTTTAAATACAGACTGAATAGTAAATTGTTCCCCACATATTTTTCCGGCTGTAAAAACGATAGAATTAATTTTGCACTGAGCCACACATGTTTTCCCCCTACTCCTTTAAAAATTACTTCATAAAAAGTAAGACTACTGGAAGTGAAATATAATTATTATAAGAAGCTAACATAAACTAAGAATGGAAGTGAAATGTATTATAAGAAGCTAGTATAATGTAATTAAAAAACAAAAACAAGGACATACTTTCTTAATATCTTCATACTAAACAATAGAAACACATACACGTAGGTGATCTCTGCTATGTGAACAACTGTTTGATAGACTTTCGCTTCAAACATATATGAGATTTGAAGACTGTCATTTTGACGAGATAAAAGTAAGAACATTACTTTGTGGCTTAACAACAGTCACAGAGACTATGACCCTTGATGCATGCTAGATCTTCATCTCGACTGGTGCGTGTGAGATCAACTCATGGTAACTACAATCATTACTGTATCTGTAATTATGTGTATCTGTAATTATGTAATCCTGTAGCCCTGTGTACAATAGTACACACTTCTTGTATACGTGTAATTCATGTATACTCTCCGAAAATAATGGAGGAAATAAAGAACATTCATTCATACATTCATGGGATTGTCTGTTGGACCCTGCATTATGTAATATAACAAAAATTCATCCAAATATTATCAAAATTAGGTTATTTAAGTAAACAATATGCAAATAAATGGAACAAAAAATATTAGATATTTATGGACTACAATGTCTTATTCAGGTACAATCGACGTGACGTCAAACGATGGCTGTTACTTCTTACGCCACCGTATGTGTATACCCGCTTGCGCTAATAATAGATTCAAAACATTGAATCTTCATCAACTGTTGATACCACGTCGTCTTCGGGAATCCAATCTGTAATTATCATACGTTAAATAGTTACAAATAAGTGCAGTTTAGATAGATCAATGGACACACTATCAAACGATACCAAAGTATGTCAACGTTATGGCGTACTATATTTCCAGTCGCAACACGCTTGGCCAGCGGTCAAGCGTGTTACTATCACATGGGTATATTTAACTACCATTAATTCCACAATAAAATTGACGTGTGGCGTGCTGAATTGCCAATTGTCGGTGGCGT
>JAUTBT010001890.1:0-28600 GCA_032361225.1 Lepetodrilus schrolli
ATGTTGCGGGTTTCCTCCTGCCATAAACTGACAAGTCGTGATATAAGTGAAAGAATCTTGAAAGCGACTCTAAACCCAAATTTAAAAAAATATATAATAAATACAAAATATTACAGCCTAAACAATAATTGGAGTTTTGCACACCTTTCATTAAATATATTTTTGAAATTAATTGCACGGATTTCTAACCAAAGTATGATACTGTGGCTTTATCTTTACACATTTACTGAATTTGATTGTGTTTTCTTTTAATATCAGTCCCAACACCGGAATCCTTACAGAATTTCACCAACATGCAGAAGGTGCAGACCCTAATGAATGACGTCCCTGCAATAATAGAGATAATTTTATACACGAACCTGCTACAGCCTCAGAAGGTATGTACAATACCGGTAATACTAGTTATATACATTTGAACTAATTACACGTTATAGTCTCAACTAACAACACTACAACATTAACATGTGAACATGAAGATGAATATATTCTGCAAATCCTACTTGGAGGAATGCCCTCATATTTTAATGAAAATATCACTAGACGCATATTACCTGATTATTAAGATAGTTTCTTGTTTTGTGTCAAAATGTAAACATTTACTGTCAACCTATATGTAATACTGTACGTATATGTAATATGACGTAATAATATATTATTCTGTATATCTTCAATTCTGGAGGAAATAAAGCATCTCTTTATAGCTTTGTATGATGAGTACGGGTAATGTTTCAGTTCGTCAAGTGGGGCACGGCGATGAAGTCGTGGGATACATTCTGTGGCACCGATCCCGCCACACTGGTGACGGTGCCGCCGACATTGGAGTTCAACATGCAACAGTTCATACAGAAACTGTGTTCCATCAACGCCACAGCACTGGTAGAGGAACACTACGGATACTCTGGCGTGGACAAGCTTATAGCACTGGTAAGCAGCTGCTCAGATTTGGGGCTTAGTTAACAGTCGAGGGAAACCCATCTTGGTAACATATTGTTAATGGTGGCAACTGCTTAAATATACTAGGAACAATCGCGAGTTTTAAGCACATTTCAAGATCATATACATGTAGCACTATTCACGAATACACTCATATTGTGGCATTCGTGATATATAATAAACAACGCAAATGACAACTTTTCAGATTGAAGCTGGAAATAACACGGCACCAGTGAATGCAACAGCTGTGATGATTAGACTCGCCAACCTCATCACCAAATTAACACAGAATCAGACCTCCTCATCGTTGTTTCCTAACATGTACCAACCAAGTCTCTTCAACGGATCTATCTGGAATGCACTGTTTCAGAGAGTCATTGGATATGCAAACGAGTCGACCACAAATGTGAAGTGAGTTTTGCTCTAAATCCAGTCTTTTACATCGTATTCACTATTTGATCCTTGCACTGTTTCAAGTATTCCAAGCACTTCAATATTGAGATGCACTGAGAGTGACAATACTGAAGACTGGTGTTCAATTCCAGTATGTTTGCCGTCATGGAGTCGATCCTTCACAACATCCCTCAACTCCGAGGCCAGCTGTCGTGGATGGAGACGTCTATGGCGATCATGGAGATGGTTTTGGACAGAATTTTGCTGCTAGAAAATGGTAACATTCGCATTTGAAGTGTAAATAGCACTCTTGGTCTACATGTACAATGGAGCATTATTCTTCTTCTAGAAAATGGAAACATTCGCAATTCTAGTTTATATCGCGGACGTTGTTCACAGAGGAATATTATATTTCTAGAAAAAAATGTCTCTAGCAAAAATATTTAATAAAAAAGGGTCATAATAAGCATTAATGTCGTATAATAGAATGTAATGTATTCACAAAATAATATTATCCCTGTGCATGAATCATTTCCAGAGACTACGGTCGGGTCAAGTACCATCTTCCCGGATTCGCCACAACTACAGTCCCTTGTTCTGATTCTTGAGAAGCCAGGCGCCATTCCAGTACTCATGGAGTCGCTCAATTCTCAGAAGGTAATACAAGCTTCAATGCTTCAAACCATTCCAGTAGACGGATGGAAGTGTGTGACAATTCTATGGTAATAATGATGAAATGTACTATCTTGTGACTCATCTGTTGTCCTGCTTCATAGGTACTTGTTACTGATTCTTACATACATATTAGTTACAAAACTGTACAATATGGTATTTTCAGATGATGCCGCTGTATGCAATGACCAACATAACGGAGGTGTTCCTGACGCTATGTCTCCCGGATTCCGACCTAGACAAATACTTCACAGTCCCACCAGGTGTCGCTGCTAATCTCTCGGAGCTCATTGATGTCTTCTGCAGAGTCAACATTACAGAGCTCGTCACGGAGTCCACTGCTGTCTTTGATGTCGACAGAATCAAACGAGTGGTTAGTTCCTATACAGTGTTCTTACATTGCCTCCGCTCTCATGGCCACACTTGATTGTATGTCTAATTTTAGTGACTCTCTAGTGTTAGTGAATTGCATGAAACACCGGTGAGTTGTACAGCAAATATTAATTGTTATTGATATTGCTCAGGGCAATGGAACAGAGACGGTCAGCTGGGAAGGAGTAGGATCTAAGCTGATAGCTGTGATGGGTCTGATAGATAGATGGAGCAAGACGCCACCTGTGCTGATGTTTCCGGACAACTGGCAGAACACAACGTACTGGGCGAACCTGCTGCAGACATACGCCGAGTCCAGGCAGAGTCCTGCCGCCATCAATGCAGAGTAAGTGGGCGCATACGAAGGGTTTAAAGGGGCTTTGGGGAAACGGAAGTTAGCTGACTGAAAACCATTTATTTTAAAGATAGGCCTCACGTGTATCTTTACAGTTTATATACGAGTAATCCCCATTGAAAAACAATCTCAATCGAGTTCTCTATGGTTCATCTGCTTATTGACATTTGTTGTAAATACCAAATACCACTGATTTCTTCTTTTTCTTATATAATTGGAATATTGGTGTATTACTTTGCTTGTTTTTAGGCTTGAGAATCTAATGATAAAATTGGGTCCAGTTCTGAAGCAGGAACCCTTCCGTCAGTATGGCCACATTCTGGAGGCAGTTGTCCGTCTTTTGAATGAAAACATTCTAGCCCTGCAAAACAAGACTCTGACTGTTGCTAACATGTTTGGACAAGTTCCTATCCTGAATGACATCATCACAGCTCTGGGTCTGCGTGGAGACATATTACAAGTCCTCCTGTCGTCGCCAATAAAGGACGTAGAACTATTCACGAAGGTCATGATCGTTCCAGGATACACGAACACTTTATGCAACAACTCCAACATGTGGCATAAGATTCTTTCCCTTCCTGATAACTTCAACACGTCTGATCTCCACAATGCTGTCTGCAACTCCAATGTAAGCGCCATTGTGTCCAATCTCGTTAAGAACCTTGACCTGGAGGCGGTTCTGGAAGGAGTGAAGGACATGTCGATCCAACCAGACTGGAAAGCCCTGTTAGCAAAGTCTCAAGAAATTGGCAAGAACATCAACGACCTAATAAGGAACCCACCCGTGTTTAACTCGAGTCAGGGTTTAGATCTACTGGCGTCTGCCTACAATCAGTCCAACTTGTGGAATTATATAACAGCATACACAACCATAGCCCAGGTGTTCGGCAACTCTTCTGTGTTCAAGTTTACTGAGAGTTATATGAAAGGAGCCGAGGTAGCAATGACCTTCCTCACTGACATCCTGCAGAAGATGACTGTCAAAGGAGTGACCCTTGACCTCAAGTCTCTGTTTGCAGAAAGCCCCACCTTTACTCGGTTACTAGATGGCATCTTGCATCTTAAACCAGATCCTCTCACTGGTATTGCGTCTGTCAATTTGAAAATGTCCACGGTAAGAAACTAGGCATTATTGTTTCTTGTTTTCATACAACATTACTGGGTAATTAGTTTATGTACTGGTAGGTGTTTTATTAACAATTGCAAACATGATATAATTGAAGACAATATTCTATATTATACTACTATACTATGCTGCTGTCATGATATGATGATTAGTAGTTGAGCACAACTAAACTTAATCTTCAAAATATTTCCACACATCCTGCATTTTAAAATGATGTCTACATTATTGTTTCAGAGTATGGAGTTTTCTACGTTAGCTTCACAACCAAACATGATGAAGGTGATATTCTGCAATGAGACCGCGTTCAGGCATTACTTTAGCGTTGCGCCCGGATTTAACCTCACATCTATACTGAATATCTTATGTACCACCAACTTCACACAAATGACCTCTGAACTCGGCTCCAACTTCATGATAGATGCTCTCGTCAATAAGGTAGGTTTATGCTATTTAACATCGTGTTGGCTACTATGAAGTAAAGAATCATAAGTGTATACAATGGGAATTAGATACATTCACATACAATTACATATTCTCTCGGTATATTAAATATGTCAAATTATTTATTTTCTAGTAAATCATAAGTTGTTGTCTTGTTCTTTTATACAGTTCAAGGGATATGGCAACCAATCATTTGACATACAGGAATACATAAAAGCCTATGAGGCGTTGAACAAAGAAATTATGAGATTAGTTGGAGTTCGCAACGTGACGTTTGGCGACCTTGACCTAAAGGAAGTCTTCCGAGTTAACATGACAAATCTAATGCAAGTCCTCAGTCATCAGTCAGCCAGTATTCAGCAAGGATATCCACAATACTTCAAAGGGTAAGAAATTATGAAAATACACTAAATTCGGAAATTCCTGTTTGATGAGGAAATATCAGTTTTACATTTACTAATACAATTTTATGTTTTAGATTGATCACCCAGATACTGAGCATGGACAATTCAACAGATTTACGAACGATCGCCACTGGATTGAAGATATTTGACACATACCTAAAACACATTAATAACAACCTAAAATCACTAGCAGGTAATACTGGACAATCAATTCTGCCAATTACAGCATAGGTACTAGGATCTATTATATACTGGTATGCATTGCGCACATTCTGGACATAGGCAGTCCAACGGTACCTGTACAACACTGGAATAATTGTATCGATTTGCTGTCTCTACGCCGTAGGAGAATATGTGCACAGATTGAAAATTCGTATATGAGAAGAGAGGTGGAATTTCCTACCAAATAATATTTTCTAAATAAATTAGAGAATAACCCACTCGATACGAGTGATTACGGAAAATATGTCTGGAGTGAAATTAATGTTCACAGTTCCGAGCTTTAGCGAGGAACATTGAAGATTAATTTCACGAGGCACATATTTTCCGAAGTCACTCGTTTCGAGTGGGATATTCTAATTATTGAATATAACCATTTTAATGTAATAAACCTCACTCAGCAGACGAGTGTAAAAGTGCATTAGCATGACTTAATCTAAATGAAAACCCACATGAATTTAGCATTAGTAGCAGTAAAGTGGGAACTAGAGCGAAAGTAGTCCTTGTTTAACCAATCAGCTTCGAGAAACACAAAAATACGTAATCAACACTGTTGATTATCGAATCGTTATTCCACAGTAGATATCCACCACTTATTTTGAATAATAACCTTTATTTAATGGATAGTATATTATGTGTTGAAGAACCATTGATAATTCATAAAACAAGTGGTTGTGACTGTTTGCCATTGTGTATTCAGGTGGTTCCTTCAGTATGGCACTCCTGGTGAATAACAGTCGCTTGAATCCCGCCATTCTGAAGATAATAACTGACCCCAAGTGGACCGAACAACTAAAGCAACTCAAGATCAAGCCAGACAAGGTACTCAAAATGCTGTTACCGTTTAATGCATTTTAGCTATTCATAAATAATGCAGAGTACGTCATTCTAATGACCCCAGATGAGAAACATTCAATAGGACATATGGAACTAGACAACATAATCCTTTATATAATTGTGATCTGTGAACCTGCTGCTATATATTTTCAGCTGTCGAAGCTGTTGGTATCTCCAAGCGCCTCTGAGGACTTGTGCAACACTGCATTGAGGAATGTCTTTGAGATTCCTGCAAATCTCAGTGCAGCTTTTGAGTACCTCCAGCGGGAGATGTGCTCGCTGAACCTTACTCTCAGTCTGTGGCAGTCCATCTCCAACAACATCACAGGATACCAGTTCTACCAGCAGGTCAGGAGACATCATTAAGCTACCTGAAACACCCAATACCTTTCTGAGGCATTGAGATAAATTCCATCATTAATATTAAATATACTAATTTTGATGAAGTAACAGTTTATCTGAACATTTCTTTATCAATTTACGACATTTCAGATGCTAGTGCTTATCAAAGAGTTCGAAGCTGGCACGGCGGCCATGAACTTTACAAACTCTGAGATGACCCCTGACCTATCCCAGACCATCGACCTGATGACCGAGTTTGTCAACCTTCTGATGAATTCCACACTGTCCACCACTTCCATGGCTGGAATCAAGAATATCCTAACTACATTCAAGGGAGACATTTTGAAGCGGCTCGGCGAAATGTCATTGAAACTGTAAGTATGACAACAGACCATTTTTGAAAATCTGCTTGCATAACATAACATGTTTCAAGAGTTGGTGCACTGGAGACACACCGTCAATGAATGAATAAATCATTGTTTAACGTAAATGTTTTGTAGATATCCGTGGTGAAGTAAAGAATTAATTGGCTATATTATGTCAATATATATTTGTACTTGAAATATATCTGTTATGCATTTGTACATGATGGTCGACATTCCACAAACTCACGAATCTATGGTTATTGGGTCTAGTGATTATTACACGTTAATGTGTCTTCTCTAGAACCAACAGCATCGCCAACCTGGTGTGGCCCAGTCTTCCCGACCAGGCTGCGGGCAAAAGGATGGCACAGGTCATCAACACCATCAATGTCTACATGGTGGAAATAAATAACAGACTACAGGATATAGCAGGTACCAGTCTCTTCCATCTGATACCGCTAGCTTTCTTTTACCACATGGAAGAATAGAGTTGCTGCGCTTGTTGGTATTATGAGGTGTGTTGCATTAAGCATTCATGTGTGTTCCACAGATGGCAATCTGACCTTGCAGACCTTGGCTGGGAACTCTCCTGCTATGGTCGCGCTAATGGAGGCTTATGTCAATGTCACCAAGTTTGGCCTGGAGGCCTGGATAAATGAACAGATCAACATAGAAAAGGTAACTAGTAGTAATTGTAAACATGTTCATTATAAGATAATTTAAGATCTCGTTTAATAGCGGTTCGTATTCGAGTGTGTAAATGTGAATGAAAACTCAAATAGAAAATCGAGTTTGAATCTAACCAACTCGGGTAAATTTCTCCATATTTGAAAGATATAAGAACCATGTGAAAAAAAGAAAGATAGGTATGCAATATCCATGGGCTGAATACTGGTGAATATGGTATGCAATGCCGTTATGAATACTGCATGATATGGTATGCAATGCCGTTATGAATACTGCACTATATGGTATGCAATGCTTCTATGCATACTGCACTATATAGTATTCATTATGCAATGCCGATAAGTACACTCCATACTATAACATACCACAGTCTATTAATCAAAATACCACCTCGTTTCATTACATTTCACAGGTAGTTGAGTTGGTGAGCAACAAGTCAGCACTGATATCACGTTGCCGAGACAACACCGTGGCAAGTTTCATCTCCAACACGACATCACCCGCCACGATCTTGAAAAACCTTGAAACCGTCATCTGTACCTATATCACTGGATTAGCCGAGGACTCCCGTACTTTGGACTACGATGAAATACAACGACAGGTATTGATAATACTGAGGGGTTTCCTCCTCCAGTAAACAGATGGCTGTGATAGCACTGCCATATTTCATTTTGTTTTAAATTTGTTGTTTAGAAATCGGTAATTGTTGCAAAATGTATATTTACAGACACATGAATTATTTACTCTAGTGTATTGTAAAATTAGAACAATAATGCTACATGTAATGTTTATCTGTTTGTAGATAACTGAAATATGGAACACCACAGGATCTATTCAGCCAGATTTTGAATCTTATGAGAAGAATATAAAACGCTTCAATGATCTCCTGACAAGAATTGCCAGTACGAACATCAAGTTATCAGAAAAACTGAAACACACCCTGGATTTCTCCAAGTTGGTTTCCTCTCTAAAAACACTGACCACAGATTCGTCAATGTAAGGTTATACACTGCATTCGTGATACACTACATTCTCTAACCGCTCAATAAATATATTTTCTTCATGTGTTTAACCTGTCGAGAGACAACACACAATGCGAGTAATTTTCATATCTCAAAACCCTCTACCGCAACTAATGACTCTTTCCTCACACATTATTCTATATGTGTTGGCGCTTTACAGCCACTTGGTAGATGGAATATTGCTCGTTACAAATGTAACTATTGTAACTTAAATGTCAAATTTGGATAGGACATATCCCTGCATCATTCTGACAGCAGTAATGTTGAGATGCCATGTGGCCCAGAAGCTTTGAAGATATGTACAGCATATGACATTCGTACACTGTTTATTGTCACCAGTATATTCAAACTGCTGAAGTCTCTCGGGTTCCTGATGAACGGACCAATGCAGACGCCTTACTTCCCCATTCTAAACAACCTCCTCATCGTCCCTATCACTCAGTACCTGCAGATCTTCCAAGGTAGGTGGACCATAAACGGACCATGACATACTTCAGCCACTTAGATCAATAATCAGATGTGTTCTTACAGGCTAGGATCTTCAGGAACCATGACATATTTCTATGAATAAAGGAAAAGTCTATATTGTGGATATATGTGAAATAATTATTGTTTTAGTTGTTATCTGCCGGTAACAATATCTGTGAATTCATTATATTGAGAAATGTTTGTACGTATATAGGTTTTAGCAGGTAAACTATATGTCAAATGGTATACCGCTTTATTAATCACTTATGTAACAGATAACGGCATCTCGTTTGAACGTCTCCTGACTGATCCTGGTGAACTTCTGAAGGCAGTGGCTGTTCTCAGTAACTACAACACACATTACTCCGTATCGCTGCAGTCCTTGGCCAAACCACTGGTAGGTACTACTACTACTTACTTATTTACTTACTACTACTACTACGAATACCACGTCAATTCATAAAGCGCAGTACTCATCCGTTGAAACCTACCGACGACTGCTGTATGTTTGTACCCATGATTTGCAATAGCAAAACCGCTTTCTGTTATTGGAAAATGTCATTTTTTCTTTTTCTTCTTTAGTTTGAGAATGTTGCCAAAAACCGTAAGTTCATCCAAGCGTTCCTATGCAACACAACCACGGTGATGACGTATTTCAAGCCTATGATCACTCCTGCAATAGCATCTCTACTTTGTAAGGACGACCCCAATACATGGATATCAAAGCTGGCTGACCTGGGACTCGACCAGTTAGAGATATATGCCATCTACACCAGGGTATGTATACTATTTACGTAGCCAGATGTGATATAAGTTGTTCCTACTGGTCTCGGCCAGCGGATTTACCCCGTTGGCTCAGTCGGTAGAGCGTTGGACTCGCAATCCAGCAACTCGGGTTCAAATCTCAGGATCGTCGGGTGGGTTACATGCACATAGTTTTCCTTATATTCGCTTGGAAATGAAATATTCAGATTACAGTTTGTTTAGCTTGTACAAAATTGCATACATGGTTTTAAACTGTATTGAAATGCATAACAATAGTAATCTGATCGGGACCCGATTTCTCGAAACAAACTTGAGTTTAAGATTTTGCTCGAACGAGATTTCTGCCATTGACTCAGTGCTGTAACCTGGTAAAATCCAAACCGGGCTGATTCTGGATTCTACGTTTTCCTTTAGGAAGAGAAACGTTAATGTACATAAATTTATATGAGGAGTTTTGATGTTGTCCCGATAAAACATAGATGAACGTTTACATACTTTCTATATTGTATTTCAGCTAATTCCAGCAGTGAATAGTTTTGAAGCATGCACTCGGAACTGTTCAGCTGATGGAATGACGTGTAGTGTATCGTGTAGATCAGTATCACCCGCTTTCATGTCTGGAGACTTAACATGGGTACAGCTGATATCAGGTATAGAGAAAATGACTAAGATGTTCAAGAAAGGAGCTATGCAAGCCAACATGTCCGTATCGACGAGTGCTGAGAACATTGGCAAATTATGGAAGACTATCGGGAAAAATTTCGTCCAGGGGTGAGTACAAATGTCCCCATCTCCCCTAGGGAAGTTGAGACCTTCGGAGTTAGAACAGCGGAGTTAGATCACCTGACCTAAGATGATTGTCACTGGTGATTATTTGTAGGATTGTTATGTCATAATATTTATATTTATTGACCCAAACAATTGTTTTCAGTGCATTTGGAGTTATGAAGTCGATGGTTATATCTTCTGCTTCGCAAGATTGGGCAAGGTTCAAGCAGATGGTGCATTTTGTGGGCACTCTCAATAGTTACCTTAACAGCATGATAGGAAAGCTGACAGGTTGGTCCTTGGCTATGTGTATCAATATCCACATTAAATTATTAATTCATATGAGTTAATGTTCGCAAACCGATCTCTTTTTACTTTTGGTGATTCTGTGAATGGCATTGCTGATTATCCTGTAAAATGAATGTGATTTCAGTGCGTATTGTTGATATATGTATGGTTTCAACACTTTCTCAGATTCCTCGAAGGCAATCAACTTGAGGGATGTGTTCCCTGACCCAAATAAAGTGGCAGACCTCCTGACAGGGGCCGTTGGAGCAAATATATCTGCAGCCTTTTTGACAGCTTCCGTTAGCAACGTCTCGGTACGATCCTCAACATTACTCAAAACATATATTATTTTTAATTGGAGCTTAGAGCCGCTTTCAAGATTCTTTCGGGCTGCATTCGGGCTTCACTTGTATTGTAAGGACCTATACTTTCTCACAACAAATGCTAGACTACGTACTATCGAATCTTGTCAATTTGATAGATGAACGAGTCATTTGTCTTCCTTTAGATGTTTACCAAGTTTGCCAACCCAAAGAATTGGGAGAAGATTCTGTGTGACCCTGAACTTTTCAATTCGACCTTCACCTTCCCCATCGGTACAGACGTCGAAGCCACCCAGGCCAACATGTGTAACATGGCCCGGACACAGATTGACAGTATCAACCAACTTGTCAACCTCTTTGGAGCTGGAAATGTACTCAGTGAGGTATTGTATATGCATAATCATTTGGTTGGGTTTTGAAAATGGCCTCGTCACGTATGGGTTAAAGATTCCCACTGTGACGTAAAACAATAATTCACTCACTCACTGAAAATTGATTTTAATAATTTTTTGAATTTAAAATTAAGGTTAATATTATTAATTAATAATAGTATAAGGATTTGATTTCGTTCGCAGTTTCAGAGTATAATCTCTGGCACATTCAACCAGTCACTGGACTACTCCCTATGGGATCACGTGTACAACACTACAATGCGTCTCTTAGACAACTTTGGCAAACTCCAGTCAGTGCAGTTTAACGGCAGCACGGTGACGGAGTGGTTCACACCCATTTTAGAAGCACTAAAGACACTGCAGAACCCAACGAATTCCATGGCATAGTAAGGACCACAACTTTACATAACTGTATACGCTTTGAATTTATCTAAAAACGTCAAGATGTACCTTGATTGCACGAGGAATGCAAATCAGTGGATGATTATCATGGAATGTAAATATATTAATTGTTCTAACATTACATTATTTTTACTACTACATAAAACAATTATAAATTCTATTATTTTTCGAGTAGAATGTAGGTCTATGCATGTTCTTTGAACATGACGTTACCTTTTATTCCAGCCATCTGGATACATGCAACAAGATGGTGTCCTATATTTCTGGTACGGAAATGTTCAAACAAGTACAACCTATCATCATGCAGTCCGTGGCCTACATGAAAGTGTATTCTAAACAACTGTCCTGGTTTGGAGGTGAGCAAGAAATACTGCTATCTCGTAAATACATCTATGTTAAAAATATACCAAAATTACAGATTACTAATAAGAGATTGTTCATGGTAAGCTGCTATGTTCTAGTATACGATCATCACTTCTTTGCTGTACTTGGCTGAAGCGTCGCGGCAAGCGGACTGAACCAGCCACCTTTTACAGTATAGATACGCAGATCAATATTGTTTGTTTCTCTACACAGTGTTTGACGACCTTACGTGCACACTCGTCCGAGACCTGAACGTATCTGGAGCCGTGGACATACTGAATCGTATCGGTTTCTGGGATTCATTCAAACAGGTAACACGGTCTTCGCAAAGAGATAGTAAACATTAAATGGTTGACGTTATGAGAATCCACCGTGATCGTGTTGGCAATTCCTTGTTATTGCTCTGTGCCAGATGGGCGAAAGAGAGTTGGAAGTAGGTTTAGACCAGCTGTGTATATGTGTAGTGTACAGTAGTATAATCTCTTTCTCTGTGTGTTCCTTTGTAGACCAACACCATGTATAACGACACGAAGCCTCAGCAGTGTTCAGCTGTCATGGACGCAGGATATGAGCTGATGACGGCCATTAACAACACCTTCATGAACGAGGACCGTGTGGACTGGAGCAAGATGGCGCAGTGCTTCAAGGACGGCAAAGGAAACTTCCGCAGCATCGTCTCCAGTGTCAATAGGTGAGTGCTCACTGGAAGTGCTCGTATGATACATCAACATAACACGTCATGGATTTACTATACGAAACAATTTAACCGAAACTCTAATGTAAAACGTTTAGCTAGGTAAGAAATATTGGTAACTCACCCGTTGGCAACATAATTTGAATTAACATGTATGATTAATTTTATTTCAGCATTCTAGGAGTTGCGTCAGACATGGTGAATGTCTTGCAGGACCCAGTACTAAGAACGTTGCTAGACAACCACGAGAATCTGGCTCCATTGCTTGACTACGTCTTCAGGATTCTCTCACAGCAGAAGACAGGTGAGAATTCAATATCCTTTCTTGGTGAAATCAGCTTGTGTTCATTTGTGGAAATAAAAATATGTGACATGATGTCAATATATGATAATGTTTGTTTGTTCCAGTCTTGCTGAAGTTCACAGACCTGACCAAAAATGACACCTCATTGAGGACATACCTGCTGGACGGTCTTCGTCTGGCTCCAGACCTGATAAACTCCTTCCTCAACTCATCTGTCAAACTGGATGCTGTAAGTATCGTGCATCCACCAACTGCACATGGTTTCAGGCTTAGGTTACTGATAGTAGCTGTAACGCATATGTGCTGGGATTGCTTAGATATGACAGCTCCCGGTATCTTGATATTTGTTCTTCTTTTGTGAAGGCTTTCCAGTTGGACACGATGTGGTAATATAAACATACTCTACAACCTTGCCACCTATTCATGGTTGACTTTCTGAAAGAAGTTCTTATTATCTCGGTGTGTTCTAGGCGAACTTCCTCAAGAAGCCCGTGGATGAGATCCAGAAGATCCTCTGTAACACCACTCTACTGGGAGACATTCTACAGCTGCCAGCATTCAGCACGGTCAACATCTCCACCATCAGCGTCGCTCTGTGCACCAAGCAGGCTGCTGCCGCACTCAAGAGTTATGCCGAGGTCGCTGCTCTTGTGGAACAGGTGAGAGATTATTCTTACATTGTGTTATGTGTTAATCCTTCTTACCCAGTATGCTATTAGCAATCATGTCTCAGACGTGTGAGAATTTTGGCTTGTAAACGTAATGCGTTTTGTACTGCCAATCACATTTTATCCGACCTACGGTAGGGGAATTTCCATGACACCTCCCTGTAAATATCCCAATCAACAGCCGGAAACTTTCAAAATTATTTGTCCAATGTAATATGATTGGCTAGGTTCAACGACTGATACGATACGATATATTGAATTTAGAAATACCGGTGTATAAAATCGATCCAATACCTATATTTTTCCAGATCATCGCAGCATCGGAGACAAAGTTAACTCAGAGTTTCTTTAACAACATTAGCATACATGTCCTCAACCTGGTGGGGGATGTCCAGCTTATGTCTGAGATAGCAGGAATGTTCAATGGAGGAATTAACGTGGATACACTTAGAGAGTACATTCCAAAGATAGACAGATTCTTGATGTCGTCAGGACCGGATAGAATCGTGCAAAGGTGTGTATTTATTTAAGCGTAAGCAGCAATACACATTTGTCAGAAGTCGAATCAGTTCTTCCCCTCATCAGACTGCAACACCATACCTGATATCTCAACAACAGTATATTGCATTATTCTTCATCTCAAATACAGTATATTGCATTATTCTTCATCTCAAATACAGTATATCGCATTATTCTTCATCTCAAATACAGTATATCGCACTATTCTTCATCTCAAATACAGTATATAGCACTATTCCTCAACATGTTTCATTTATCTCTATGACATTGTATCCCTTTAGCATATCATCACTGTCTTTTCTCAGTTTGACGAGCATCTTGGAAGACATCAGGAAGGTCCTCCCAGAGAACAGTCAGGGTCACATGGTACTGGACGAGATGTCTGTCTTCATCAAGGGCATGATGGGACTGGACATCCTGCAGGCGTACTTCCTGAAGGCTTGTGAGTCAAACATGTTCTATCACTTAACAGAGTTCACCATCCACCGTGATGGATGAGGTTATTTTAGGAACTACGACATCACTATCATGTGATTTGCGATATGGCCCATTGCAGCATTTTGCATCTGACTGATGGCTAGGCATTGTACATGATGCGACGAGATAGACGGTATGCATATAGCCCGACTGTAGTGTAAAATAGAAACAGTTTGACCAAATGGTAAGTCGACATCATAGTCACTGTTTCTGCAAAGTTTTCCTGTTAACAACCACTCTGCTCTGAGCTAATATTATTAAAGACATAGTGTAAGTAATACACGTATATGATTCCGTGCTGTCTACATCCGGTACAGACGATATAACCATGGTATCGCTACCAGGAGACATGGACAATACTCAGTGTTATTCCGTTACAGTAAAGGTGGGCGACTTCGTGGATAACACAGCTGAGGTTCAAGCCTACTTGGTGAACGTTGTCGGACTGACCTCAGAAAATGCTAGGATTATCCTAGAGGGAACGTTCTCCATAGGCACCGTGAGTATATCTCAGCCAGATTGACGATACCTGTATAGCAGTATCTGCCAACGCAATCATTAATGAAGCTTAATGGAAACTACCGTGACTACACTCGTGGGGTTACAGGTTTAGACAACAACATATTACTAATACACTGTTGCAATGGTGTAACAATGTTATATATTTGAAGAATAGAACTATTTCCAAACATAAAATTATATATAAATGCGGTAATGAAATGTCACATAGTTTGTCTTTATTTCCAGTTCCTCAACAATACCTATCTGCTACACATTGGCTTCTCCTGCAACGAGATGTTCAACCAGCTGATCCTGTTGAACACCACGGAGGTGACGGTAAAGGAGATCACCGCAGATCTGTGCCGTGTTAACCAGTCTGTAGCTATAGCTGTTGCCAACATGCTCATCCCAGAACTCACCATTGGGGAGCTCATCCGTAGGGTAGGTTACTCCCTGATTGCATCTGTTCTCAATAGAAACGACAATGTGCTTTGTATACATCCCAGGGAGTTGAAAAGGAACATCCTGGTGCATTGACCAGCGGTAATACTATAGCACTTAGAGTATGCATTGTATGGTGGATCTGATGCATAGATACATACATACATTATTATTAGTATTAAAGTTATTATTTTTATTATCATCATCTCCTATCTTACAGTATGTCTCATTGTCTGCGGATGGCATCTTCAAGTCTGCCAACGTGACGTCAGAAGAGGCGAAAACACTTGCCACAAAACTTACAAATGCAAAGCCCTACCTCCTGGAAGCAGCTAAGATGTTCAGTGGTAAAAGCACCAGCGTGAGTCTGCGCAGTGCCGAGCTTCTGGAGAAACTGTCCAATATGCCTCAAGCACAGACAGGTAGGACCATGTCAGCTAGACGCAGTGGAATGGACATGGTATTCCAGAAATTGAAATATACTTCATTTCCATGAGATTTAAAGGAAACTACTAACTAGGGTACTTGATGCAGTTGGATATCATATGAAGGTTTTACAGCCCGTATAATTTCATGTAAACGAGAACTAATCAAGGAATGTATTGACTTTTGACGTGCGATGTTGAAAGTGGGATGGTATGCATTATTTATATGGGATATTTTACCTGTTTATTTACTCTATACAATCTGATGCAATTGCCATTTCTTTCCAGGCGCTAACACATTTGGGGATCTGCAGCCCTTGTTGTGCGGCACTAAGCCAGGCAATCTGGCAGGTGATGACTTCAACGTGGGAGCTATCCTAGGTTCTGCCAACAAAAGCACCGTAGACACAAATGAGATTGCTGAACTCGCCAAGGCAGACGAGGCCAATGGAGGTAAGCCTTCTCCTCCTCGTGCAACTCCTACTGGTGTGTGGCTTGTGTAACTGCTACCGCACATCGTGCCTAGGACACGTGACTTAACTCTTGCCATCAAACTTCCCTGTTCAGAGAGATCAAAGCGCTATCGTCGGGACTGTTAATACAATCAGATGCGTCCTATCATGTACATCTCTACCCACTTGTTGATGACATCTTCTCGCTGTTATAGTGACTTCTAGAATCGTTTGCTATATATGTTGTTGTTATATTTTGTAGCTGTTAATGATAGACACAGGGAAGACAGCTAACTCTATCGCCCGCGTACCACTTGCCATCTGGATAAATGTATGGTATTACAGGAAGAATAGGAACGTAGTCATGAACAGCTCGGATATCTAGACTTCCCAGGGGTAGTTGATCGCAGTGTGGCTGTCTTGTGAAAGCCTTACTTCATGGATGGCTGTACTAGTGAATTGTAATTTAGATTCTGTCATAATTGTGTCTAGTGTTGGTGTATTCATGAAACCGCTTATGTAGATGATAACACAATGCTATTGGTTCTTTATCTTAATTCCTCGTCTTTCTCCAGGCGACTTCTGCCAGAAGATGTACGAGAACATCAACTCTCGGAATATGGGCTCAATCATCTGGGCATACCTGAAACCCATCATGAGAGGCAAGATCATTTACGCACCGGACAATCCACTGACCAGGAAGATCATCACAGAGGTATAACTATACTCGCTATGCACCATGCCTTTATGTGGGCTGGCACAAGATGTTTCCACTGACTCTTTTGGGACATGCTTTATATTGTATGATTGCGAGGTTATGACTTGATCATGTAAGGATCGTATACAAGGACATGTATATGCTGTATTTTTTACCATCACTGTTCATGCTATACGTACAATAAAAGGTAAAGCTAGTAGGACCTTTCATCTGGTCATCATAAAATAAATATTTTCCTAAGATAGCTACTGGCCATTGTCTAATTGCACAAGTATGGAATACGTGATGTTCTGAAGTGCTAGACATTCCATCCTCCACACATGTAATACTTCTTCCCTACTTGATCTACTAGTATTTAAGATATAATTGAATATCCGGATGTTGAATGACTGATTTCCTTACAGGCTGACACTATTTTTAACACGATGAAGGAAGTGCAACATGTGGCCAAAGTATGGGCCCAGGGCGCTCCTAACCTAAAGGCCATGGCTGATAAGACGAAAGATCTCGGAGACCTCAAGGTAATACACACTGCTTTGTAGAACCTATCCTCACAGATTGTCTACGAGAACATGTGCAGTATTACCGCTCTTATAAAGAGACACTGCTTCTTTAAAGAGGCACGGCTCTTACCACGTTCCCCGTAATATGTTTCCAGAAAATACTAAAGAACCAGTTCATTGGCAACCTCGTGAAACAAACGTCTGGACTGGACGTCAACGACCTCATGTCTGGTCTTGAAGCCATTGAGAATGAGAACCTTAAATCCAGCCAGATCCAGGGAATTGTGCAGGCAGCTGAGCTGGTTGTTAACTACACGTCATGTATGGAGATGGATAGATTCGAAGCTGCCAGCACAGAAGAAGAGCTGGAGAAGATGGCCTATGATCTGTCCAAGACCAATAACTTCCTCGCAGGTAATGAATGTCCTGTCAGCTTTATTTTAATTCTGAATATTTAATTATCTGTCATAATACTATATATTTAATTATCTGTCATAATACTATATATTGTCTTGAAGTAGTGTCATGTATGACATTTATCAAAAGGTTGAATTATTCAACACTGAAAACTACGATTTATACAAAGGTATATTATTATACGCATTGTCGCTTTAAGAAATATCGTATGTGTGGCATATTTCGATCATAAATTTTCACAAACCGTTGCAATCTTTTCACTTCTAGACTTCTGAATTAAAAAAATAAAAATAAAAATACTATATTTTTGAGACGATAATATCTTGAGGGAAGTAGATGTTGGTTAAAAAAAAAAAGACATTTATTTCATTAACATTTCTATTTAACCTGTCAACGTATGACAGGTGTCGTCTTCCTGAATATCCCGGAAAAGACAAATGGGCGACAAAAGCGTGAGGCCAACTTGGAGCTTCCCCCACATGTCCAATACAAGATCCGCATGGAAGCCGAAAATGTTAAGATTACCAGCCGTATCAAGACTAGGTAAGTGCATTTCTTTATAGTAATTCTTTCAGCAGTCCGAAAATAATGAAAACACGTGCTATTATTTTTCAGTGCAGATGGAGGATTTTTCTCTTACTGAATATACTTTTAGAATTACTGTTCTACTAGACAGAAGTAGGTTCTGTATTTGGACATGTACTTATTTGTCAGGACCTTCACCTTCCAGATACTGGGAGCCCGGTCCATATTCCAACTTCCCATCTCACCTGCAGTACCTCAGAGGCTTCATGCAGCTCCAAGATATGATAGAACGGGCTGTGATCTCATTACAGACAGGAGATAATACGACCCTGCCAGGAGCTTATCTTAAGCAGTTTCCATACGAATGCTATACAGACGATATGTAAGTAGATCTAAGCAATAATGAACAATAAATTATATTAATGAAAATCATCATTCTTTATGTACTACTATTAAATGCTTGATCTGATACATTGCACATTTGCATTACAAATCTGAAAGGAAATAAACTTATCTTTTGTTTTCAGTTACATTGGTGTTTTGGGGGCCTACCTTTTACCTGTGGTGATGACGTTTGCTTGGCTTGCTGCGCTTGCCATTGCTACTCGAAATCTTGTTTTTGACCGAGAACACGGACAAGATGAGGTACTCCATTGTTATACCATCTTCTGTAACAATATTGTCCGATGTCTGTAACTGTTAGCAGAGGTAGAAGTATGTCATCATCTGATGTTTCGTTGCTTCGCACATTGTAGTTTTTAAAGGAATATGTGACCATCCGATATTTTGTTGCTGAACTGTTTATGGTGTTCTGAGGAGTATGCCACCATCTGATATGTATTTGTTCTGCAGTCGCTTAGGATCATGGGGATGAAGCCGTTCCTCCATTGGGTGACGTGGCTGCTGTCAACGATGCTGCTGATGATCATTGTGTGCGCAATCTTGACCATGGTGCTGAAAGTCAGCCAGTTGTTCCGTCTGTCGGATCCATTAATTATCTTCCTCTACCTCGTGTGCTTCTGCTTCTCTACGACCATGATGTGGTGGGTATACTTAACGCGGTCATAAGTCCAACACACGATCTCGCCGTAAAGGTCTCATTTGACATTATTACAAACAATTACTCAGGTCATATACATACAATGAAGTTCAAATAAGTGTTTATGGTCTGAGATCTTCCTTTATTTTGACAATACCACACACATACCATTATAATAACTTTGCCTCAAACTTCAAGGAAATTAGTTACAATTTAATGTTTCAGCACTTTTTGGTAATATTTTCGAAATGAGGTTACATACATATATGTGAATGTCATAACTGCCTGCCTGTACACCATGCACGAAGTGAGCATTGCGTTGCTGTTGCAGCTACTTCGTGAGTGCGTTCTTCACCCGAGTGACACTGGCCATCCTGACTGTCCTCATCGTCTACTTCCTGTCTTACCTCCCTTACGTGGTGCTCGTGTCCATGGAGGTTTCCATGACGTTCTGGCAGAAAACTCTCGCGGTGAGCAGACGTCATTTGAGACTGACACAAATTACGACTTTTACTTGACAACAGAAATATGGCTATATGATAAAGAACCTGTAGACAAGTGAACCTCCTTCATACTGGATTAATTATGTTCATTGACACACACGGCATCTTCATCAGAAACAATGTTAAACTAATGGATGTTGTCATAATTGTGAAGGGCTTAGTGAGATTGATGGATACCATTCTTGTATAGAGTAAGATCCTGGGTCATCGGTAGGTGTACCCGAACTTCGCTCAAACGGTTAGTATATGTAACCGGATCTTTATCTATGGGCTGTCTAACATAATGATTTCTAATTCAGTTATATGACCTTTAACAGGCGGGATTATGCGATATCAAAATAATAGAAATAAGGAACTGTATTTTGATGGTGACCGCATTTATGACACCATGCCAACAGAATTACGTACACATTTCAGCATAGCAGTTATTTCAGCTTCTGTTTCTTGTTCCAGTGTCTCTTCTCGACCAGTGCGTTCAGCTTTGCTGCGCAGTACATATCTCGCATGGAGGTCCGTAACGTTGGTCTTCAGTGGAACAACATTGTAACAAGTCCCATCGCTGGTGATCCCATGACCTTCTCGTGGGCGTGTTATATGATGTTGATTGACAGCGCTATCTATCTAGTCCTCGGCTGGTACATAAGGACTGTCATGCCAGGTATAATGTCACGATGGCTCTCAAAATTGGAATACCTTGTTGATATTATATATATATATATCCATATATCCATATATCCGTCCTGTAACGCTTCTATGTACTTGCTACAGGTAGATTTGGAGTGCCACAGCCGTGGTACTTTCCCGTTTTGCCGTCCTACTGGTGTGGACAAACACGATTCCAAGAAAATGGAATAGCCAATACAAAGCCACATGACAGTAAGTACAGTACATTTATATAACACCACTACAGTAATATCTGATTATAGCAATAATGTATTGGTATACTTACTAGTATCCAAGAACGTACAATCAATGTATATAATTTACATTTTATTTCTATGTGCACGTAACGGTATTTGCAGTGCCAATTCAATTCAACTTGTTAACCACTCACAGGGGTACATGGTACAATTGGACATGTTCTATTAGCTGCGTAAATAGAATTTAACAAATACATATGACAGAAATGATACTACAATGTAGTGCCAGCATGTATTGTACTCAATGCTGTTCCCACATATCACCAGGTGCCCTGTTCGAGTCTGCAGTGGGAAGCTCGGGTATCATAGGAATGGCTGTGCGACATCTGTCTAAGAAGTTCGGCAACAATCTGGCAGTGGACGACATCAGTTTGGACTTCTATGAGGGACATGTCACCGCATTACTGGGTCACAATGGCGCTGCCAAAACCACTACAATGTAATACACCTACTTCTTAATATTGGATTAAGCAAATAAGTTACTTGCCCAGATATTATTTTCCAGAAGTCACTTTTTAAAAGTGAATATCATATCGCAGTTTCCTCCTGCACATTAACAAGCCGTGATATGAACGAAATAATCTTGAAAATGGCTTTAAACAGCAATTCATGATCAAACCGAACAATTTCATGTTTTTATGATTTCAAAATTGAAAATCTAGACTGATGTTTATATTGTGGCCCACAGGAATATGCTGATCGGTATTCTGGAGCCCACGTCAGGAGAGGTGTTTATCAACAGGAAGGGCAGGTCTGGCTCCATTGGATACTGTCCTCAACACAACACGCTGTTCGACTAGTGAGTGTTTCCTTTGTTTCACAATGATATGGTCCTGGTATGGTTGGAGATATGAAACGAGCACTGCATAGCCAATTCATTTGTGTGGGTTGCAATGAACACATCGATAGATGGACTAAATACAGTGCCGCTGCACTATTGTCAAATATTTTACTCCAATGAAGAAATCCACAGTTGTTTTTGCACCAATGTAGCTTGTTCCCAGTATCTCGTCATAATCATTTTGAAGCTTATCTTAATCCACGATTGTATTTGGAACAAGTAGTCCAGATTGTGAAATAGATTTGTATATTTCAGCATGACTGTAATGGAACACATGGAACTGTATTCCGCTATAAAATGTAACTGGTCATACAAAAACAGGCAATCAGAAATCAGAAGGTAAGCACTAACACTTTCAGTAATATGGTTATGTCTAGGAATAATTTATAAGACTTCATCTGAAGTTGTTTAATGAAAACCCATGTGAAAACAATGGTCATATTTTCATAATTTTCGCATGCACACACATTGATTTAAGATTTCGTCATACAGAATGCATAACCACAGATGTCCACATATAGATGGAAGTAGTCCACAAATAGGTATAACTTGAATGCGGAACAACGAAAGTATTAAACAGGACTGGTAATAGCTCTCCGAACGTATTTGGTTGTAAATTCAGATATGAATAGCAGTACTATTGAAGTGGACAAAAAGCAACACGAATTATTGGGTAAACGATGCCAGTGTTACAATATTATCATATAACAAGGATGATAATACCTCTGATTTGCAATCCTGGTCACGTTCACAGCCTGCTGGCCGATGTTGACCTATACCACGTGTGTGATGTCCGCGTCAGCGAGTTGTCCGGAGGCATGCAGCGCCGCCTATGTGTGGCGCTGGCGTTCGTGGGCGGATCCTCGGCCATCATCCTGGATGAGCCCACCAGTGGCGTGGACCCACATGCCAGGAGACACATCTGGAAGCTCATCATCAAGCAGAGGCTAGGCGAGTACCAAATGCATCCGCATCTCCTTGTATGACCGCCTTAGAGAGAGTTAGTTAATGGGTACTGCAGTATTCGGATTTCTTTCTTCCATAATAGAGAATATCTCTTCAAGAAGAGCTAACGTTGTGTTCTACTATTCAGAGCGCACTGTTCTGATTTCCACTCACCATCTGGACGAGGCAGACACTGTCGGGGACTCCGTGGCCATCCTACACAACGGACGTCTTCTGTGCAGCGGCACCTCCATGTTCCTGAAGGCCAAGCTAGGAGGAGGGTACCATCTGACCATGGACAAGCAGCTGAAATCACAGGTGAACGACGGAAGACACGTGCTGATTCCTACGTAGTTCAATGTAAACATCAAATGAATAGATGTGCTATGTTGTATATACAGCCTGTTTACTTTTTTTCCGAAGGCATTGTCTATAAAATAGTCTGAAAGCTATGAAGAACTTCAACTCACTCATTTAATCAGTTAATGGGGTTTTTTTCAGGCTTGTGGACACTTCAATGGAAACGACAGTAAGTTTTCTGTTTAAATCAACTCTTTCTTTTTATTAACAAGTATGGATTCAGTGTCTTATATGAAATCTAATTTTGAATACCTGTTGACAGTGTATATATAAGTCATACTACACATTGACATGGATACTATCAATCAATATTAATTACACGTCCAGTGTGTCTGACAGTGGTATGTAAGTAACTTTATATGTAACGAAACATGCAACCATATGATTTGAAACTGACGAGTGATTACTGAACTGTTGTTATTCTCTGTAGGTGTCTGCGAGAGTTCTGCCGTACTCGCCTTCGTGAATGGAATGTTACCAAACGCTGAGTTGGTGGAAGAGGTGGGCACTGAGATGACCTTTAACCTCCCTCTGGAAGATAGTGCCATAACGCCATTCAGCACCTTCTTCCGCGAACTGGACAACAACTGTGGCAGACTGCACATCAACAGCTACGGCGTCTCAGACACCACCCTTGAAGATGTAGGTTCAGGCCGGTTCCACGGAACGATCGTTGCACTACAAGTCATAAATGCTTGCACACATACTGATATACATACTGATAGTGATTTGCGATTCTCGTAGTGATACGATCGTTCTGTAATTAAACCCAGTACCCTGATCCACATTAAGATTGGAGTGCTACAAGAGTTGTAAGAGATTCCGCTTACTAGTAACCAATGCATTAATTCTGGAATGTGGACCAAAGCCATGTCTTCCTGTATGTAAGAGTAATGATCCTCAATTCGTATGATGTACACTAATACTATATGTACTCATTCTGGTGCACGTTGACCTGCAGGTGTTCCTAAAGATGACAGCGCTTGCTGACGATGGAGTAGCTCTGACGGAGGGGAATCTGCAGAAAGACAAGTCCAGGATGTCTGAAGCCAAGATGATTGTTGACAATGAAAGCGACAACACATCAGATAACAGCAGTCAAGGTAGACACTGGCTGGTGATGGTCAACAATGAAGTTATTCACTATCACACTATCATTCTTTGATATCATGTAGATTTCATCACCTTGAAGCTATAGTTAATTTGAGAATTATAACATGAACGTATTGTGGGTGATAATGACTTGAGCAATTGTTTAATACCTGTCCAACTGAGACGTTGGAGACGAACAATCTTTTCGATTATTGCAATGAATTTCTATATTTTTGGAAAAATTGCCAAAAGTTTAAGCCATAATAAAAGTAGAAAAATATTGCCTCCAATATCTTTGGAAAATGGCTAATTCCAATTAGATATAGGCCACAGGCCATGTGCATCAACATTTCCAGGAATAATCAATTGCACACGAGAACGATATGTTGGTACAATAATATTGATGACATGCTTTTAATTTGTACAGAAACGTCAGTGAACATGTTGACCTCCGATGACAAAGTTCGCTACTCTGGGCTGTCATTGAAGCTGCAGCAGATGTACGCCTTGCTGCTGAAGCGTCTGCACCACTACAGACGTGACTGGAGGATGTTCGTCTCCATTGTGCTTCTCCCTACCATCCTGTTCCTCGTGTCCATGGGGTTTGCACAGATAAGACCTCTTCCCGACGGAATGCCCAACCTTCTACTAACACCGGACATGTATGGCCCAGACAACTACATGTTCTTCAAGTATGTGTTCAATGCTGTCAATATTGTTGTTCAGTTACCAATGATAATACTACTGACAAATAAATAAATAAATAATGATAATTTAAAATAATAATAATTTTAAATATAAGAATAATTATGTTATTACTAATAGTAATAACGATAATGTTAGTTACAATTGGAAATAAAATGACAATCTTCATAAGATCTCCTCAAAATGTTGCGTTATAAATCTGTGCCGGATTCTAAAATTTTTGAATGTACTAGAACACTGTTTTCTGTGCCCAGGGATATAAGCTACGAGCGCGTCAGTGACCGGATGGCAGCTTCTTTGACTCAGAAACCTGGCATTGGAACGGCTTGTATGGACGGATTTGATTCTGGGTATGTACGACAGCTAGACTAATAAACGTGTGTAGTATTCGTATATGTGTTATCAGGATAAATACGAAAACTATAGTGATAGACACATTATATATTGCATCAGTTATTTATTTCGCCTTTCCAGTCTGGATGTAACCTGCGACTTTTCACCGAGGAACTTCACTGACCGCGTGAATGCGGTAAACATGAACGGGGAGTGTAGCTGCAAGGACTACGCGATGAAATGCGATGCCAAAATGGTGCCAGTGCCACGTCACATCCGGACAGAGAGCGGAAACTACCTGCAGGATCTCCTTGGAGAGGACATCTCTTCATATCTCCTCAACAGCTTCGACCAGTTCATTGAGAACCGGTAATAGTACCATGTCAACGTCGTAGTGATATGCACCGTAGTACAGTACTGACCACATTGAGCGTTTTATAATATACCAAGGGAATTAAGATTATTTCGTGTATATAACAAACTATCTAAATATATAGAAAATGAGTACCCATTCCATACGAACATTTTGTTCGTCCAACAAGATATATATATATTTTTAACCTCCTTAGCATTCACAAGCTATGTTAATTTACAAAGCTATCCTTATATGAAACTTGCTTATAGGTCACTATTTCGACTCTGTACTGTATAATTGTATATTCTCAATGTAATATTATATATGGGTATGCGACCCGTATTACATTATGATAAAATAAACCATTATTAATATAGTAGTAATAAAACTATATGTCATTTGGCCAAACATCTTAGATAGACTAGACAACACCAGACTATTATTACTGGAATAAACAGATAAGTGGACTAAACTAAACCAGAATATGATAATTGGAATAAACACATCAGTAGACTAAGCCATACTAATTGAAGTATTGAGAGGTATGCTCGACTGGCCTAGACTGACTGTTCCTCTTCATGTCAGGTATGGCGGCTGGTCGTACGAGGTCGGCCCTGAGGGAGCTGGCACAGACATGGTCACCACCATCTGGTTCAACAACCAGGGCTACCACTCCATGCCGTCCTTCTACAACGCCTTCAGCAACTCGCTGTTAAGAGCCAAGATTGCTGAGCAGCCAAAGAAAGACCCGTCCAAGTACGGCATCAGTGCCTTCAACCACCCTATCAGACTGCACGCCATGCAACTGTCTCTGGATAGCATGTGAGTCTACTTGATATTATTATTATTATTATTATTACGGTATCATTAACAAATCCCCAAATCTCCATTTAAATATATTAAACAAAAGCACATATACTTAGATGTATAATGTTACAAGTTCCTTCATAGATTGTCTTCACTAAAGATACAATTACATTTAGCATTATGGCGTTATCTGGTATATATTATTTCCTCCGACTAGTCGGATGTAATTACATTTGAAAAGCACCTACATTTTAAGTGTATTGTCTTTGCCCACAGGGGAACAGAAGCCACAGACTCTGGTATCGCCATCATGTTCCTCCTGGCCTTCACCTTCATCCCGACCGCCCTGATCGTATACATCGTCAACGAGCGCATCACCAGGGAAAAGCAACTGCAGTCTATTAACGGAGTGGGAACAGCTCTCTACTGGATCACGGCTTTTGTTTGGGACATGGTGAGTAGAAACAGCTGGCACTTTGTGTACATCACGTCCCCTGGGTCCTGTTCCACTGAGCGGTCATGGTCGTAGCCGTTTACTATACGGAAGTGTGCATGGGTAAAGTCTTACAATTGACTGGTATGCTTATATATGTAATCCAATGTCTGACTACTAGTATATGTACTTGTTTCAGATGGTGTACTTGCTGACTGTATGCATAGCAGTGGCTGTGCTGGCAATATTCAAGATAGGACCGTACTGGGATAGACAAAACCTGTCTGGCTTTGTCGTGCTAGTGGTGCTCTACGGGTAAGTTGTCCATTGGTGCGGCAACTGTATTAAGACATTTGGCTCTGCTGGAGGCTATAGGATATGCTCTATCAAGTTTGATTAATGTAACAGAGAAAATACGTGAAGTAACAGTTACATAAGAAATAGTTCCAAATCACTGTTTGACACAGCTGTTGTACGAGATTGTGCATTGTCATTCACATATGAGTAGTTATTAATAAATAATCTCCTACCAGCTGCTTACATTTAACCATGAATTGTACTGTCATCTTAAAGGAGGAATGTGTAGGTGTGTTTCCTAATGAAGATTTTATAGAGAAGACATGTTATGATAGAGGGTATACTAATAGATACTTCCAAGGAAGAATATTTTGTTAATGGATTAAAGGCATTGGTCAAATATTGTTGGAGGTGCTGTGAGTGAACAAGGATATACACAACGCCTCCTTCCAGATACGTATGCACATCTGTGTTGTTTTGATTTAAACTCATATTCATTTAGTAGAATAGGATTGGGAATAAGTGTTGTCCAGCTTATTAACTATACATCTGTGTATTTACATAAGTAGGGCGGGTGGTAGCGCAGTGGTAGAACATTGGACTTCAAATCCCGCCCCAGGGGGCCGGCATCAATGTTCGCGAAAGTTGCCTTTCTGACGCAATATTGATAGGGTGCGATGTCTGTAGAGTGGCAATGCAATTCATATCATTGGTCTTGTCAGTACCAGCCGGCGCTCGCAGATTTACTGCAACATTCAGCGCTACGGATGTTGCGGGTTTGCTCCTGCGCTAAACTGACAAGTCGTGATATAAGTGAAAGAATCTTGAAAGCGACTCTAAACCCCAATTAATTATTATTATTATTATTTTTTTTTACATAAGTAATGCGCATGCATGCATGTACACCTGTGTTATTCCTATCGCAGATGGTCGGTGCTGCCCATGATGTACATGACGTTGAGGCTGTTCAACAGCGCGTCCTCGGCATACCTGATTCTCTTCTGTGTCAACATGCTCATAGGAATCATCACTATCATCATCATCTTCACTCTCATTGTGTTCCACTCGATGGGAATGAGCGTGAGTAATACACAACGAGTTCTATATCTTTATCAACATGCCGGTGATCCTTAATCATCATAATCACAGAGTATCACTGGTTGTATTTTGTATTGTATAACTTCATAGCACAGTCATTTGCAGCCGTCTGACCGTATACATCAGTCGGTGACATCAATCAATCCTTGACATCAATATTCAGCATGTATATTCAGCATGTGTACTTGTAGCGTCATACTGCAGTCTCTCTCTCTCTCTGTCTCTGTCTCTGTCTCTGTCTCTGTCTCTGTCTCTGTCTCTGTCTCTGTCTCTGTCTCTGTCTCTGTCTCT
>JAUTBT010001891.1:0-10401 GCA_032361225.1 Lepetodrilus schrolli
GATAACTGCATTGCCACTCTACAGACAGTGCATCCTATCAATATTGCGTCAGAAAGGTAACTTTCGCGAACATTGATGCCGGGCCCCCGGGGCAGGATTTAAACCTGGAACCTTCAGCTCCGAAGTCCAACGTTCTACCACTCGCCCCACACTGTAGAACTACTGCTGATCCAAACAAAGGAAACAAGATGATTTTCTTTTAAATAATTTAATAACGCCTATTAAATAGGATAACAAACATGAGTAATGATATTACATACTGTATGAGAATAACACATCAATCAACTCTTGCTGCAATATAACCTATAAATGAATATATGAACTTCAAAAATTTCATCTTGGAAGTTCAATATGCTTGTAATAAAAAACGACGATTTGCTCTCAGTTATCAATATTCATATCAAACATGATAAATTAAAACCCGTATGGTAATCAATGCTAATCATCCATTGGATAATCAATTGCAGGTCTGTAAGTTACGACACATTCATTTTCTCAAAGTATGACAATAGTGACATTCTATTTTATTTATTTATTTGTTTTTAATTTTTTTAATTTTTATATCTGCTTTGAATATTCTTTCATTTATACTATGTCTTGTCAGTTTTGGGCAGGAGGAAACCTGCAACATCCGTAGTGCTGAAAGTTACATTAAACCTGCAAGCACTGGCTGGTACTGACAAGACCAAGGACAGACAGCACATCCTATCATGATTGTATCAGAAAATTAACTTTTGTGAACATTGATGCCAGGTTCCTGGGACGAGATTTGAACCCAGGGCCTGTGTTTCGAGGATAATCCATAAAATGTGCAGCACATAAACTATGACATATCCTTACCCTGAGTATACTCTGATGTGACATATGACATACTCTGTGCGTACAGGTATACCCTCGAAAGACATATCCATACTACCAACCATCTGCAGATTTGTCCTTACCCCGAGTATATCAAGTCAGAATTCCTTATTTGGCTCCCAATTGCAATGTTCTACCATTGGGCTACCACCTGCCCCCGACATGGCCTCATTCTCAGCAAAAGGAACTTCCTTATGCATCAAGATGCCTATTATACTATGACTATAGACTAGAGCAGTGATTGCTGGGAAGGAGTGAAGTGATTCCATTAAAATGTGGATAAGGTTTGGCACGACTTCGTTACGATTTTGTCATGACTTAGAAGTACATGACAATTCATAAAACAACACTTGAAGCTTTCATTGTACAGATATCTATGGTGATGTGTTGTTCTTCATTGGTGATTGATTGATTTAATGCTTTACGTCGCTGCAGGAGTATTTCACCCATATATGTCGATTCATTGATGGTAAATATAACCATAGACAGGGGACAAAATGCTACTTGACAAATTGTGGTTTTTCAAATTCTACCCATTTTCACAGCTACACATATGTCTAAAAAATTGAAACTTGAAAAAACTCAACTCAATTGATATCTAACATTTTCTGTCTGGTCACGGTGTCATATTTGTCGGCTTTGACAGACAGTTCTGTAGAATGTTCTGTTAAATTTGTCACCTTTCACAGATTGTTCAGTAGAATGTTGTATTTTCAATCCTCAGACACTTCTGTAGAATGCTCTGTCATATTTTTTAACCATCTCAGCCAGTTCTGTATAACATACTGGTATCCTATTATTAAAACTTCACAGACATTTCAGTAGAATGTTCTGTTGTATTTGTCAGCCTTCACAGACAGTTTTGTAGAATGTTCTAATGGACTCCCACTGCTTGTTGCGAAGCCAGATGTGAGGCCTCTTGGACTTGATGAACTTGACAGACTCCTCTGGACTCCAACCATAGGTCTGGAAATAAGAGTAAAGTGTTACTAACAAACACGGCAACAGACAAATGTAATATTAGCAGAAAACAAGCCAGGGGTCTGGCGATAGTCTGTGCCACACCCTGTTCTCACCAAAATACTCTTATTCAAAATTACTGGAGATCAGAGGGTAAAGAATTTCAGGGGCTCCTTTCATATAAATATAATACCAATCAATATAAGTTATATATTTTTGATTTACTTTAACCCTCTGAGACTATGGATAGCCTAGTCTGCGGACTGCAGGCCCCAAGCCATGTGGTGCAGTGCAAATCAATTTAGACGGACAAATAAATCAGCATAAAATTGCCATGCCTGTACTAAAAGTTAGATTACGTATATGACAAAATAGTTGATCACCCAGTTGACCTATTTCCATTAATATACACAACAGTTGCAATACAGTTCATAATGCATTATAATTAACATGTTACAAATGTGAGCTAAGCATAGATGCTCATCCAATCCATCTCCAAGAGACGCCACTCATCCACCTCCATGAGAACACCCAGTGGTCACCCACCCACCTCCATAGAATAACACCCACCTCCATGAGATAACACCCACCTCCATGAGATAACACGCGACCACAGTGGCACTGCGGGTTCGGCCGGCCTTGCAGTGGACATAGACAGACTGCCCCTTCGCACGGTAGCTGGAGATGTAGTCCACGGCCTGCCGCAGGTCGTGTTGTGATGGCGTGCCCACAAAGTCCACAGTGGGCAAGTGAAGCTGGTCGATGCCTTGCTTTCGTAGGGCCTGCATGGAGGGATGAGAGTATTTTAATTAAAATAATATATAATCTTTTTATATTTTAGAATTGGGATTTAGATATGCATTAAAGATTCTTTAACTTACATCACAACGTGTCAGTTGGAGGAGAGTGGTAATGTATGTGTGTGTGTGTGTGTGTGTGTGTGTGTGTGTGTGTGTGTGTGTGTGTGTGTGTGTGTTAGTGTTACTTAGGTATTGTTATTTATGCTAGCAGTACACCAGCCTGACTGCCCACGACCCGACTTGATTTTCTGTAGTCAGGCACAGTCGGGCTGACACGAATTAACAAGTAACTGAGGGGTTGTACATTTCCTTCTCAGCTCAAAAGTGTGTTGCTGTTTATTGATCTCATGCAGATCTGTTTCATTGGAGGAGGAAAACCCACAACAATGATTACTCTGATACGATAAGATTGATAAAGCAAGGTGATAACTGTACACAGTAGGAACTATTTGATTCACTAGTTATCACAAACGTAAGAAAATCTTTAAATAAATAGAGCTAATTAATGACACTCACATCTGCTGATGGAACTAATCCTTTCAGCTCAAAGGCCTCGGTCACAGATACCAATGCAACAATCTTCTCTTTGGAAATCAACTGAAATAAAAAGGCAAATATTGTCAGTCGAAGGTAGTGACACATGTCTGATTAACTAATTTTCCAACTATTTGATACTTACTTACCAGCAGCCTTGCAAATTACCGAATTACTCAGGTGGTTAGAAAAATTGCAATTTGAAACACGGGTGACTAACAATATTAATATTCTCAATTTAATGAATAAATATTGACATCTTCCTTACTATATACCAGCACAATTGTCAGAATTTCAAATTAACATTTTTGAGAAAAGGAGTGCTAATGACACTCTCAAGTTATTTGATTCCCTGGTTTAGTAAGTTTACAATGTTTACATATTTTTGCTTAGACTTTTATTATACATTTACTATACCGGTAACCAATGAAATTGGCTTCGACTTTGTGTTTACCATGTTAACCATCGCTGGTTAATACTTGTTACTTCACCATTTATTACTATAATTTCCTAGACTAGTACACTGTTGGTGGAATATAACAAAAATAATATTTATTTTCCAAAGTGGAATAAAAAATCCACTTTGAATAAAAACCAGGTCAGCAGATCTGTAAACCAGGGAATCGGCCTAACCTTGCTACATGCATTCATTTATCTAGCAAGTAATCAAAAATACAACATATTTTTGAATTTTTGTTCTTGCCTCCTTCAAGATCCACCGGAGTGGCAATGCTCCGAGCACCACTGTGTCATCTATTCTATTGTAGTACAATCGTGAAGACACTTTGGCTATGAATAGGTTGTACCCTACAGTCGGGTAGAATACAAGCTTGGCAAATAAGGAATTGACCATTCTTCATGACGTGCACTCACAAATCACCTGAAACATACATCTAGTATTAACTGTGTACATTACTGATCTGTGCATTTAGTACATTTAACACTACATGCTGGAGGCAACCAGGGATGCCCTAAAGAGCTGTAGCTGTGCCTAATCCAGCAGGGAGGGGGTTAAATTAGATCGTCTGTGCTTGGAAGTTGGAGTCACCATGATCACTTTCGAGATCAGTTCACTGAACATTATGGCTGTGATAAAATACATAACAACATATCAAAAGTATAGAAATCATCTAAACAAGAATTTAAATGACATATTGGAGGTTTAAAATGACACGTGATGCTGCAAGATGATTTGCTTGTGCATGCTAATTATCCTTGATCAAGACTAGTTCAGGTCTGCCTGATTTGGGGAGTTATGTAGGCTGTAAAAGTGTGGGACATTAAATTCCAACCTTGGTTCCAACTTCCAACTATAAGTTTACAATTTCTTTCACAATCACATGATGAACGAATAGTACAATTCTAAGTAATCAAAAACAAGAGGTCTTTCCATATCACTTTGCGGACTTGCGGTGTATATTTTCAGTGAACATTCTTAACACCATGAAACTATTAAACTGTTCAAACCTTTGCGTAAACCGGTAAACACTTCAGTTTCACCACTGATATTGTTCAACTTCACTAAACATTACCAGCTGATCTAATACTACAAACGTTTCAATCGTTAATCAAGAAATGATATGTAAAAAGAGAAACTTTCCAAGATAGTGTAAGTCTTACATTCCTTAAATTATCTGACTATTCACAACATAAGAAAAAAACTGACGAAATATATTCGAGCAGAAGACTTAAAAATCGCATGGCGATCGAACGCTGGTTTTGTCATTCACTTCTGCGCTTCTCGTTTTATTCTGACACTGCACCTAGTCGAAGGGCGAGGGACCCATTGTTGAATTTCACTAAATAATTAAAACTATTTCCATCCTTAATAATACACCTATGGCGGCCTTAAGTATTATTAGCAAATTAATTATCATCATGTATGTTAATAAACGAAACATTAATAGGTCCGCATATACTTTGATAATTTAGAAGATGCAGACAGAAAATATGCAATAATAATTAACATCGAGCCACTCTGACGTTAGTTTCGTACCAAGGAGACCAAAGTTCAACAGAGTTTTTGACTTGACAATGTCAGGACTACGTGTGATCGTGGGCTGCAAGCGAGTTATAGATTATGCTGTGAAGGTTGTTCTTGTTAATCATTGTCTACTTATTCTGATAATGTGCACATTTCGTTAAACATGCAAACGGGCACAATGGATGCACAAAATAATGACACCTGCATGCTGTATCTTTCAACTTCCAACATCAGCCGATCAAAGTAGTCCGAGTTTCTGACAGCCCACAACTGGCAAAAATACTGGCAATAATATTAGGGGTGACTAACTAGGCCAATGTATTGCAATACTATTGCGATAGTTGAAAACACTATTGCAATACTATTGCGATAGTTTGTTTTATAAAACTATAAGTCTTTTAACTCTCCCCATGCTAAAGTCAACCGGAGATGCCCTGAAGAGCTGTGCCTAATTCAGCAGGGAGAGGGTTAAAGATGGATAGTTTACGTGTCATACATAATTATTTGTTACACGTCTGTAATCAGTGGGTAATGCACATATAACTGGTAATTTTGTAATGACTGACCGAAATAACTCAAATATAACGCAAAATCTTATGACCTTTCACGTGCAATCGAACCTCACTTTCACAGATGAATTGGATTAATATATTGTTGAAATGCTCAAGGATTTTCAAATATTTTGGTATTAGTGTTTAAAAATAGTACACTATCGTAACTATCGAAAGTTATGGTACTGTCGATGGAAATAATCGATAGTTCAAGTTACTATTGATGTATTGCTATTGGACCACTCACAGTCGCGATATATCGATAGTTCGACCTATCGTTACACCCCGAATTGTTATCGGGTGTAGTTAATGTATGGTTATGCTAGAGAGCTTGCTAATTAAACATAGTAGTTGGTCTGAATTGAAAATAGATGATTTCTTACAGGGTTAAATCACACAGTCCAGACATGAACAGAGGGAAAAACAAAAATTGCCCCAATTTAACGTAGTATCCTATTTTACATTTTTGTTGTTGAAATAAATAACATTATTATGATGATCTTATACCTTACTATTCACGATATTCACTCATAAAATATGGGCAGTATGGTTGACAATTTCATTAACTATTTGCAATTTGAACACAATGTTCCAATATTGACAATTTACAGCAGCAATGAGTATTAAACATTGGCTGGTGACCTTGAGATTTGTTGGGAATGCCTCATTTTGATATCTCGAGCAGTTCACATGAATAAGTATTAAGAATGGTGAATTACCTTCATAATGTTCTCATCCCCAATTTACTTATTGCTAAAGATTCGTGTGAAGCCTGACAAGACAGGGGTTGTCACTGAAGGGGTTAAACACAGCATGAATCCTTTTGATGAGATTGCTGTGGAGGAAGCAGTTCGCATGAAGGAGAAGAAGATCGTCAGCGAGATCATTGCTGTGTCATGTGGACCACCACAGTGCCAGGTATTAATTGCCATAATGATCATTTATTATTTAACCCTTTTGAACTTGTTCATGAATTGCCAAATATTATACATTCTCGACCTAAAAAATGATTCCCTTGCCCAGTTTGGTCAAATTGTACTCTTCTAATTACTTTTTGAACTTTATAAATTTCCCCCCTTGGTTCGTATGTGTTATAAAATGTGTGCACTGCACATTATTTTTCAAATAATTTCAATAGCCAAAAAAGTAATTATATTTATGTTTGAATCATTATTCGCAATACTGTAAAACAGAATTATTCGCATGTCTCCAATATTCACGAAATTCACTATGTGTATTTGATCGTGAATTTAAGAAACACGCGAATAATATACTAGTTGACATACTATAGAATGAGGGCCCACTCTCTGCCCAGGTCAAGACTCGTTGATAGTTGTCGAAACAAGTTCAGGCTGAAGGCTGAAAGAGCGTCTAGGCCGTTAATTCGTTGACAAGACCTTGTTCAGTTTTATTGGATTGCATGTAGTTGGATGTGGCAACACTGTAAACTGTGGGGTCATTTAATCATCAGCTGATCATGGTCAATTGTATGTGTAAGCTATAAAGTCTGCATTGCATTGAAATGGTATGTGTAACATTATGATGTCACTTCCGTTTTGAGTAAAACCCGGGAATCTACCACTGTGAGTAGGAACGGAGGTTTGTGAACTCGTTAAATGACGTTTAATAAAAAAAATTAAAAATGGACAACTTGAATTCTACAAATCGTGAATATGTTTTTTTACATACATTTTACAAAATCGTGAAAATTGTGAGCCGCTAAATATAACCGTTTTACAGTACCTTATATGATCCAAGCCAACTTCAGCAATAACATCATGTGCATGATTTTAACTACATTTATTACTAATTAAATGTTTAATCGTCGCAAATAGGTGAAAGATTCCCACAGCGACATTAATCTCCATAATCACTCACTCACCCAACTTCAACAGCTTATTCATGAGTTATCATATATTTAGAATTGTTTTCACCCATGCATGGTTTGTGTTGCATGTGTTGCTAGGAGACACTGCGGACTGCCATGGCGATGGGCGCAGACAAATCCATCCACGTGGAGATAGATGCAAAGCAGTACGAGTCTGTGCAGCCAATACATATTGCCAAGATCCTCGCAAAAATTGCCCAGGAGGAGAAAGGAGACATCGTCTTGGTTGGAAAACAGGTCAGCTTTACGTTAATATAACATCATGATCATCTTTGTAATACTTAATAAAATATTTAGAAACATTACCATTAATGCCAAAAGAGTAAGAAGCAAAGGATATTGATAAATATACTGAAGGTAAATTTTGAAGCAACACCAGTATTTTTGGGCAGATGTATAGGTAACTTAAAGTGTAGTATTTCTTGGAATAAGGTAATTTTGACTGTATAACATTTAGAACTGTGATATTTGAGGGTTACTTGCTACAATTAAAACAGGCACACATGATGATTTGATCAAAGTGAAAAGTAAGCATGTTTTGTTTTGTTGAAAAGTAGGGTGCACTTCAAGCAAAATGCTGAAAATGTCAATTTTATTATTTTCCATAGTAATGTAGTAATTAGACATCTCTTCTAAACCAGTAAATTGTTGATTATAGAATGAATGTTTAAATTTGGTTGAAAAATCATAGGACAAGATCATCTTTCTAATATTGAAAACGATATATAGAAACAATTAGGCCTGGTTATCGGTACAGATATGAAATAATAGAGTCCATAGAAAACATTTATATTTTTTCTACAATGGTAGAATAATATTGAATGAAGAGTTTCATGACATCTCTTCTAAGCAAGTAAACTGTAGAATATAGAATTTATTTGTAAATTTGGTTGAAAAATTGTATGGTAGAGCAGTCGGTGTAATATTTGGCCCACACATTGCAAATCAGTTTGAGTATGATTTCATGTTCAAGCTCAAATTTTATATGGGGATTTGTGAACAAAACTGGGAGTTTAGCATGACTTTGTACTAAAAAAATTCTGTAATCTCGGGGCCTGAAGGATGATTTGTGTCCATCATCCCGAGACTTTAACATGTTTATCACGTGATATTTCATTCCAGGCCATTGATGGTGACTATAATCAAACAGGACAGATGACGGCTGCAATTCTCGACTGGCCACAGGTAAGTGTCACAGGCTGCTGTTTGTGATGCGCAGGTATACTCAACAAAATAAATTAACGGCCTATAGATATTTTGTGGGGCAGCTTTCTATGATAATGAGGAATCTGGTGCCATTTTTCTTGCAATGCATCTGGAAGTTCTTGAAGAGAGCTGCAACCCGAGATTGGACATTCGTCATTGCTAAAAAAAAATTTAAAACTAAGTGTATATCATACTATATGTCCAGAAAAGGCTACTGGCTCTTAATTAATTTTGTTGAGTACATATGCATGCAAGCCACGATGTGAGTGAAACAATCTTGAAAGTGGCGTTAAACCCCAAATCAACCAACTAACCTCGGGTGTCCTGGTTTATTGTTGAGCATCCATGTTAGGTGTCCTGGTCCGGACACCTAACAGGACACCTAACATTTTTTACTTTGCTTGTTTCCAGGCCACATTTGCGTCCGAGGTGAAAAAGAACAATGGAGACTTGACCGTCATCCGAGAGGTGGACGGCGGGCTTGAAACGATCAAAGTCAAACTGCCGGCGGTCATCTCGGCAGATCTTCGTCTCAATGAGCCGCGTTATGCAACACTCCCCAATATCATGGTCAGTATACTTACAATGCTACCCAATATCATGGTCAGTATACTTACAATGCTACCCAATATCATGGTCAGTATACTTACAACATTTCCCAGTATCATGGTCAGTATACTACAACATTCCCCAATATCATGGTCTGTATACTGCAATAATCCCTAATGTCATGGTCAGTATACTATCGCACTCCCCAATATCATGGTCATTATTCTGAATAGTATACGTACTTAAATATTTTTAAAAAGCATTATGTGTTTGAAGCATTCATAAAATCTCAATGCTAGCTTGATATTATTGAAAGTTACAATTTTTAGGACAAAAATTATTTGTTTCAAAATAATTAATCTTCCGTGTTGCATTAAATAATGAATCTTCCCTAATGCAGTCATCAATACATCATTTTAAATGCATCAAATTCTACATTTCTATGACACTCGTGACTGTCACACCTCTCACTGTTTCCCCACATCTCGTTCGTCTGTCTCCAGAAAGCCAAGAAGAAGCCAATGTCCAAGAAGACAGCCGGTGACTACGGCGTGGAGTTGAAGTCCACCCAGACGGTGCTATCGGTGGAGGAGCCACCAGTCAGGGATGCTGGTCAGAAGCTAGAGTCTGTCGCTGACCTCGTGGCCAAACTGAGAGATGCGGGCCTGGTGCCCACGTGATGACTCGCCCACGTGTGCATGTGTGTGTGGATAGTTTGGTATGTGTATCAAGATTAAATTAAATTTGTATCTGTTCGGTGTCCGTATAATTAGGAAAACCAAATTAAAGTATAAATTATGGTTGTAAATGAAATGGTAAATAAATTAAGAATTGTAAAAATAAAATATAAATTTTTACAGATTTTTTTAGATAATAATAATAATAATTTGAACATTTATATTGTGCCAAATCCCCGCTCGAAAGAAGCTCATAGCGCTACATTATTACCCTGGTCACTGGATCTGTGCACACTCAATTTCCTTCTCAACTCCCTGGGAGTATACAACCCAAGCTGCCGTTCAAGGCGCTACAAGGTTATCATTCACATGTCCATCTCATCCTTCCGGGTAC
>JAUTBT010001892.1:0-10401 GCA_032361225.1 Lepetodrilus schrolli
CAATGTTGCAACCTTCATATGATTGAAGATGAATTTCATTTTTTATTTATATGCCCATTATACACCGATTTAAGAATGAAATATATACAAACTATCAATGTATATTCTATGCAAACATTGTACCATTTATTATCAACAAAAAATATTCAAATGCTTGTAAATGTATGTAAATTCGTAAAATGTAATCTCCGCATTTATGTAAATTACAATTGTACATGGGCCCGAGGCCTACATATACGAAATAAACTATTATTACATATACACCCTGTATGTAATACTCCAATTAGGTTAAAATAACCACTCTGTGATTATATGCGTTTGGCAAGGAAAATATTAGCATTTTGTTTTTATGTACCTGTATTTGTTTGTAGTCTTGAAAACCGAGAATATGGACAAAACCTACGTCAAAGAAAAGTGTCAAAAATGACTTGGCTGAAACGTATACATATTGGGATTAACTCGTCGACCAAAAAAAATAGTTTAAATGTCGACAAAATTGGATTAAATATATTGATAGTCTTGGTAATGAATACAGACAGATAGTAAATGATAACCACTGGATTTGTAATTCCAAGTTCTGAACAATCAACACCAAATAAAACATCAAGAGAGTTTATGAACAGTAATCATTATTATAGTACTTAAACAACTGATGTAAGATCATATACTTACGGATAGGGTTTTCTTCTGAGTCAAAAGATGACGGTTTGTGTAGCTATGCCGTCAAAAGCATTGCTCATGATTGTATCACGACGTCGTCGGCACCATTCTGATTGCCATGGGCGTATTCATGGCGTTCTAATTTGTAATTGAAATCACCCAAAGTGACATTGCCCGAAGACTAATATACACATATTCATCCCTTGTCATACATTACGGAATGTGTTCTATGGTTTATACAACATAAATGTTATTGTAATTGACGGGCATCACCCATTGGTAAGCTAGTTACTTATAGCAAGTATGAAGAATATGTTGTTTATAACTGACTGAACGGGCTTAGAGTTTGACAGATGAATCAGCCGTACTGATGCAGAAGCAATTGGCTCACCTCGGACTACTTCCACTTTACTCCAGTATATACCTTCGGCACTCGCAGGAGCAGTAATCTTACCCAGATTTCGGGATAATGGTGATTAGTCGTGGCCAGCCTTATCAAAGAATAGAGAAGAATGCGCGGAGGGCCTATTGTATACTCTTTAGTGAACAATGACATTTTATCATTTGAGAGTGATAAATTACAGTTAGAAAGTAACTTTAAAAATATATATATGTAATTAGAAATCGAAATATCATCATAGTCTTATTATATTATCAACCAACTACGGGAAATAGGATAATTTATATAAATTATATTTCAACAACTTCCTGATTGTTAAGCAACGGGAAAAACTGCAGATATATAGTTTACTAAAATATTTACTATTATCTAATCAAGACATGCACTAATCTAATCAGTTATTGGGGATATCCCACATTAGCCATTTCTACGAGCTAGAGTATCACGGGATTATCACGCGACATGTGTAGTTTTAATATGGCGGCGATCGTGGGATTGCCGAGGGGACCGTGAGTGATGGAGAAGAAGACTAGCTGTATTTCATGATGTCTACATGTACAATACCTGATGTCTACATGTACTATATAAGGAGAAGGAAATTCGTTACTGGTGGTGAAGAGGACAATACAAGTGTCACAAACCAGGTCTAGCTGTCAATTTGGAAACGTATAGTGGGGAAAATCGAAATTAATAACACGTAATATGGGAGTGCTTGATTTGATTTGTGGAAAATGTCACTCAGCGATGTACCATCCGTAAAGAATGTGTGATAAATGCAGATATATGTTCAGGTAAAAACGTCAATTTAGAAAAAAGGTTTATCTGGTCATTGACGCATTTCTTATCATGGTAGGTGGAATCGTTAAATGCATCCTTTTGGAATTTACTAGCTAATTGTTTTTATTCTTGTTCTTATATACTTGTGTTGATAAACTTGTATACAAGTGTAACTGGCCACAACCTAAAATATCTAAAATTCATTAAAACGTCCGCAGACAAACTTGAATAAAAAGTACAGGGCCCTTTGGTAATGAATATGTCTACGCTATGGTGTGTGTGTGTGTGTGTGTGTGTGTGTGTGTGTGTGTGTGTGTGTGTGTGTGTGTGTGTTTATGGTTGATATGTCATGTATATTATCAAGTTTATTTTACGCTAATATGTATTGTGTTGCTAATTCCTTCTTGTTTGAATCATATCCTCGACGTTCTAGCATATCGCGGTTTCCAGACACGTTGTATATTTCAACCGACTTTATCACATTTTGGACATAATAACACATATTTTGGATAAGATAATAGTCATACAGTTGGCAAACGTATTCTTTGTACATACTCAATATTTCAGTTAATGAGTATAGCAAGACAGGTGGCTTGCCCTCTAACTATTTTTATGAGTTCGTGAAGGCAGTGAAGTCGACTCTGAAGTCAAGACATGCCCAATGTCACCTGAAGTCAAGACATGCCCAATGTCAACTGGTCGGCCCTGAAGTCAAGACAGGCCCAATGTCAACTGGTCGGCCCTGACGTCAAGACAGGCCCAATGTCACCTGAAGTCAATACAGGCCCAATGTCGACTGGTTTGGCACGCACCACGAATCCTTGTGGACGTTGCTTCAAATGATGCGTATGGGTGTCGTTAATAACCTGGCAAAGGAATTAAATAGTCAGCAGCTGGCAGAACTAGAAGTGCAATATGTGTATGTATGTATGACAAGCACAGACATTTCCAGAATATTTATTACATATCTGATCCACAATGTACGGTTCGATATCGTTGGTACACACGAACAGTGCCAAGCTAACATATGACAACATTATTTCCATGGAACATTATTTGCATGAGCTACCCAAATCACGTTATTCTAATTATTTCCGTATTGTATTGCCTTACTTGGTTATAATTTAACACAATTTAGACAACGGTAATCAGTCAAATCACTAAGCTTAGAACGTAGTTCCCTAGGGGCCGTGAGCACTTGTATGTATTGTCGTTACTTCTACAACAGACCCCTATGGATCGTGACCACCTGTATGTTGGTTCTATCAGTCATCAAAGCTAATTGTGCAGCTATATCTTGTTTCGCTGACTAAGGACATCAAGTAATTTTATCGTAAAAATATACGTCGTTGTTAGGGCTATGTTAAACAGGGATTCTGAATTGTTAGTCAAAACAGTAAGGAGGTTGTATCAAATGTGTAAATCACGTACGGTAATGTCTCCATTGTCACATTGCATCTACTATGACTATGACTTCTAATCTGTCTTTCAATGACTGCAATTATACAAAATATATCACTGAATCTGGGCGTCGGAAACTTTAAAGAAATACAATCACAGATTAAGTTGTCGTTTTGGACCGAATTGAAGTTTTAAATGCAAAGTACATGCACTTAGCATACACATAATCGCTTTTGTACCTCCAAATATATTGTCACCGCTGTAGGATAGGTACAATTCCATTGCAGTTTACAATTCCAGTAAAACTCAAATAATCAGTTGGTAATATACTGTAATATCTCAATTTTCTATAGTCTAATAGACTAAGGGGGATAACTCTAATCATTGAATATTGTCAAAATAACTAGCTACTAGCTAAAAAGAAATATGAAAATATAGAAAACCAGTTGGATATGCGGAAAATGTAACTGGTTACTCAATATATTTGTGTAGACACATCAAATAACAAACTTTCATGTAAAAATACTTTTGACCAAAAAATATGTAAACAAACCCATGATTGTATACCTTTAATAATAGGAGGGTCCAGTATGCATAGACAGAATTAATGTAAGGGTGGGTCGTGGACGCCCTAACCCGCCGCGCCCTCGCCCTCCGACACTCTTGGAAGGACAAGTACGATCCTCTGACTACATGTACTGCTGGCCTGTCTTCACCCATGAGGACGTCGCGTTGTAGTATGTAAAGCTTTAATTTCATCAACGTAACAGATCACAAAATCATATGTGTGCGTTGGAAGGAATCGAACAGAAAGCCCCACCAGATAGTGCAGGGATAACGACATTAACTTCATAATGACATTAACTCCATAACGACATCAAACACCATGCCTTCCTTCCCAGGAGAGTCGGTTATCGCAGGATTATAGAGAGCGTCCTAGTCAATCAGAGTTACATTGCGTTAGACTGAATGTTTATGTTGTTCATTATTAACACGTTAATTATTATGCCATTCTAGATTCTTAGTCAGTTCCATCCATAAATATATTCCTGAATAAATATTAAAAGACAAAGTTACGAGCGTGGATATAGCGACTATCATTATTATTATGATTTTTATCATTATTATTGTTATTAATTTAGTAGTAATAGTAGTAGTAGTAGTAATAGTAGTAATAGTAGTAGTAGTAGTAGTGGGGCGGGTGGTAGCGCAGTGGTTGAACGTTGGAATTCGGAGCCAAATGTTCAAATACAGGCGTGGGCCCGGCATCATTGTTCGGGAAAGCTACCTTTCTGACGCGAAATTGATAGGATGCGCTGTCTGTAGAGTGGCAATGCAGTTAACATCCTTGGTCTTGTCAGTACCAGCCGATGCTCGCAGGTTTACTGTAATATTCAGCGCTACGGATGTTGCGGGTTTCCTCCTGCACTAAACTCCCAAGCCGTGATGTAAGTGAAAGAATCTTGAAAGCGGCTCTAAATCCCAATTAAAAAAAACAACAAATTGTTATCGTTGCAATGTGACCAAATGCGTGTACTACTTTTACACTTTTATTGATTCTATTTTTTTAAAACAATCTAGTTATCGTTACTGTGATTGGTCTGACAGCGCCTTGAGACTACACTATGCAAATACATCACCTGACATATCAAATGCATCACATGATGTATCAATTGTATCGCCATCAATGTAATGTTCGGGTACTCTTTCATGAAGCTGTCATGGCTGCTAATTTGACTATAGCACTCTCGTGGTGATCGGCAGCAAATGGTATCTTCATGGATAGCTTCAATAAATAGCGCCCAGGCTTTGAAAGACGTTAGGCTAGGTTATCAGGCAAGGCAATTTTCTGCGGATCTGCAGAAATCTGCTGAATATTTTGTCCAGGGCTCGATTGATTTGCCATTGAATTCACAATTGACTACAGCCTTATCAGCCGAATGCCCCTGCTATACCCGTGATATTATCAGTTCATCAAGTTAGAAAGGCAATTTCCATTCATAACATATCTCTTATGCAAGACTTGGTTGTTGTAAGTTCTTATCCTACTGTAACTAGAAGCAGGTCATTGATCAATGAATATAAGGTTCCACAGTATTCTTCAATATGACACATCTAGATACAGTTCAAATGATCTTGTTCACACAGAGGTGTTGCAATTATCTTTTCATTTTGCCATTTTGTACATCTTTCTGAGCAACGCAATACTTAACTAGAGATTCCTCAATGTTATGTTCAGGGTACTCATTCATGAAGCTGTCATGGTCGGTAATTTTTTTATGGCACTCCCGTAGTGATCAGCAGCAAATGGTCTCTTTGTGGATATCTTGAAAGACACAGTGCCCAGCTTGTAGCCAGGCTTTGAAAGACATTAAGCTAGGTTTATATAAAAAGTAGCTATGGTCAGCAGGGAAGGCTAGAGGAATCTCGAGCTACACTATACTGTACTACATGTGAATCTCGAGCTACACTATACTGTACTACATGTGAATCTCGAGCTACACTATACTGTAGTACATGTGAATCTCGAGCTACACTATACTGTACTACATGTGAATGTACCACCAGGTCTCGTCAAGTGAAGATCTGAATACTGCAGTGCGAAAGCAGTTGTCATTTGCATATCATTTTTATCACAAGATATACATCAAATTATTATGAGTTTCTTAGTCAGCTGATAGTTTGAATGCAAGTAGAATTCGTATTGGAGGTTCAACAAGAAATAGATCAAAATATTGTTTGTTACTTTTACTAATAGCTGTGAGCCTATTGGGCAATATGCTCATCCATAATGTGATATCTGGATTGTGTACTATTTATCGTTTGTTACTTCAACTGGATAGAGTTTACATCTTGTTAATATTATTGTATTGGCCTAGTATGTTAACTTTCCAAAGGTTGTATTTTACAAAATATGATTCCTTGTTTAATTTATTCAATGTTCATTGTACCGACAGTTATACTTACATAGGTTTTTAATACTGTTTTGGACTTTGCCATTTTGTACCATTTATTATTCAAAGTCAATTTGCTGGTATATTTTCAATTGACCTATATTTATTGTTCTTGTTCCAATTATGGTTGTTGATTTGTTTTTCTGTTACATAGTATTTTTCCATCTGAGGTAAATAGCTATTAATTTGTAGCAAATGTAATAGAAATATACCATTGCTAATAAAGACCGGTAAGTCACTTTCTAATACCACTCCAGCTATGATTATATTAGGTACTTAGTGGTGTGAAAGAGTCGGTTAAGTGGTGACTATGCTTGTATACTTAAATTGTTATGTTCTGCCATAATTGATAATGTATATATTCAAAATGCCAATTTCACCCATTGTATGCAACATTGCAGAATCCAGCAATCAAATCGTAACTTACACCAAATTAGTATCTACCTATTGCATGGTTCAAAATGTCACAAAAACACTTAATTTATTTACGAAATAGATGTAATCTGAAGATAACAGTCTGTTATCTTTTTTTCAGTGAAACATGACAAGTAATGGCAAATAGTTCAGGTTATTGTTATACATTTAGTTTAGCTGCGACAAAAATTATTGTATATTGTAATATGTTAAGCCAGTAGCAGACCATGAATACATCTCTGTGAGCCAGGCCTGCTCTTAGCGCACCATCTCTTCAGCTGAAGTCATAGTGTGCTATAGTATCTCTGCGCATTGTATGACCCAGGCATGGCTTGCCGAGACAATTTCCAAATTCAAACATTGCACAGTTATAGGTGAGTAGCACTGTAGCAAGCAGGTCTGTAGGATCTCTGCAACATCAAATATCTCCGTTGTTAAAGATCAGCTTGTTCATAGTCTGCTACCAGCATTATGGATGGATTTGAAAAGATATCCTCATGTAGTCTATTGATGTTAAATCTATCTCAGGACAAATGTAGCGATGAGTGCTCCAACGGACATTTTGTAACTCAGGAAATACTTGATTGAAACAGATTAATTGATGGAATTAACAACTACTGTAACGACACTGTAACAACAGCCTGTGGCATCTATGAATTTTGCATGATTTAAAATAGGTGTCTGGTTCTTGTGATCGTAAGACAATCTTAAATCTTAAAGATTCATATTGTAGGACTAAGAAAATGTTACTCATGTTCTTAGGGTAAGAAGATGGTGTGAATGTTTCAAGAATAGGCCCCCTGCTCTATATTCCGACTGATTTATTGCTTTACGTCAAAGCGGGAATATTGCAGGAATAGGCCCCCTGCTGTATATTCCGACTGATTTATTGTTTTACGTCAAAGCGGGAATATTGCGGGAATAATTTGCCCATAATTATTTGACAATGCTCTATGTATTATAAGGCAAATGCTGCTCTTTAAGTTAAACAATATATGATATATCCAAAGGCATGGTCAATGTACTACAGTATTACCCCTGTCAGTGGATCAGTGTGCGCTCAGTGTTCCTTCTTGACTCCATGAGGAGTATCCTAAGCAGGCCACTGCTAGAACAATAATGAATCTGCAGGGACAATTTAGAATATTTAATCAAATTAACAACCTGGAAAAGTACATATTTAACTTTCTTTGACTATACATTGGACTATTTTTATTATTTTTAATGTATACTGATATAATATTTATCATAATATATTCATACTGAGTTACCTGACTTTCTAGGTGTAGTGCTTTCAGTTGCAGTTAACTGCTCTTAGAAATGGTCAGCAATCTTGTTAGAATTGAATGTATTTTCATGTCTTGTTATTTTGTGAAGATACACTTTGATAATATTACTTTATACTGTTAGGAACAGGCTGTGATTGCATGAATGCAGAAACAACTGTTTTGAACCCATGAAACAGTTTTTATAGATATATATTACAAGATATCCTATTTAATACAAATGTTTTCTTCTTTTCTTGTTTTGTTATTTTGTTTGAATGAGAAATGACTATATGGCGTATGTAGCCTGCCTCTTTAACTTGTTTGACACCCAAGATTGAAAGAATTTAACCTGTAATATCTATAGTCTGTAGATATGGCAGCAACAACTTTACAAACAGTTGAAATTTGATAAATCGCATTATTATAGTGGCGTAGTCTTCTCCATGTTCTACCAAGACGTTACCTATGGGCCAGATATGAAGGACAAGTAGGATTGATCCAGGTCCTTTTCGTACATACCCTATCAAACAACAGGGGCGTCACTGGAGCCTTCCCTGCTGATCTAAGCTACATTTTATTTGAGTCTGACCCTGACCCTGACTGTACCAATACAAAACGTAGATTATGGTCAGCAGGGAAGGGTAGAGGAATATCCTAACACGGGCGGTATATTTACTTCATAATACATCATAATGTATCATAGTCTTGGCTAGAGTAAAATACCTTACACCGGAAATGAAGCAAATCATCACAGTTTGCAATGATGACAAAGTAACAACAATGTTAACCAAACTATGTTTTAGTGGTGGTATTCTATGGTCCCAGCAAATACACTGTTATACAACGATATTACAACGTTGGGTAAATATTACGTTTTATTACATAACATAGGAGTTTGGAAGTGCAATAAACCCATGCTATAAATATAAATATCTTCACTAGTGCAATAACACAATAGATTTTAATAATTTTATTCATCCGCGATATCTGTCTTTTTGGACATCTTTTAGAGTTTCTTCTTGGGACTTAATTTGTCGAATATAAAGTTAAAAGAATTCTTCAATTCTTCATGTATTAATATGTATACATCTACTTGGTATCTACCGTATTTTCTCTATTAATTCGAACAGGAGAAAATAATAAAATGTAGCCGTTCGAATTAATAGAAAAATACGAAAATTGAAAAGGAACGGTGTTCGTATATTTAGGGACAACAAAATTAAAGTACAAAAATATGGTTGTTTCTGTTACGATTAAGATTATTCTGATTCTTGTTACTTCTTGAGAAGACAGTGTAGTTTAGTATGCACTATATACTGAGTGTAATAATATATACTACGGCGCCGGAAAGTTCGGAAGTATAGCCGAATAACAAACACGCGAAGCGGCACCGAAGTTTTCGCTCCGTATTTTGAGCACCTATTTAAAAAAAGCTGAGGATGCTGTTATTTGTCAAATTAGACATATGGAACTTTCACTCAATATAGACCATTGCACGATCTTTCAAACAATGTACTTCATTCTTGCCTAGACCACCAGAAGTGAATATAAAAAGCACGTAAAACACGGATTCGTTTTTCTTCAGACACATACATTTCTTATCATATTTAAAACGATGTACCATATGTGGCAATATTGGTGGACGTTTAAACACTGTTACCTCATAGTAATATGAGCGATAATTAAATAAGGCAGTAATGCTCGTTGATATCGGGAAAATGTTATAATGCAATTGAGTGACGCTGTATACTGTTATTTGTCAAGATAGACAGATGAAACTTTGATCATTTGGATAAGGGCATATTTCCCACACAGTACTCATTTAAGGTAGCTCAAAAGGTATGTGTTCAATGCAATATATTTGATCGGATTAACATTTTATTCCTCTCGATTCAATTACACAGATGAGCCATAATTATGATCTTAAGCAATGTATTGTGTATTTAAATTGGTTGACGTTTATACAATCAATTGTTCCATATAGATTGCAAAAGACGGTAATTTTACATGGAAAAAATTTACGCACTCCGCTACGGAGAAGGGCTTCTTGAAAATTTCTAAAGATTGTGCCGCCCTCGGGGAAAGATAATCTGTAATCTCGAGTACCAAATGGGTTATTGTTTTTTATGCAACAGTCAAACAGAAAACATTCTAAATTATCACAATTTCTTATTGCATCTATAGACAACAGTTCGTGTAGTCCAGAAATGAATAAGCGTGTAATAAAGACAGATTGACACACGGATACCGGATATTCTTCAGCACAATGGATACCATTCGAAATACAAGGTTCAACAATGTATATGATAGTGAGTTTATTATTTAATAATGTTATGTCTACAGTCCCGATTATAAATAGAATGACTGTTAGGTATGTATGCAATGAATATGTATAGCAGATCTGGTGTAAACATGTCAATCAGATGTTGAAATCAACACTAGCTGCACGTAGAATCCCCCCCCCTCCCCCCACACCCACGCACGCACGCACACACACCCTATCAGTCCGTCGTACGTGATCAAAAGC
>JAUTBT010001893.1:0-10400 GCA_032361225.1 Lepetodrilus schrolli
TCTCTCTCTCTCTCTCTCTCTCTCTCTCTCTCTCTCTCTCTCTCTCTCTCTCTCTCTCTCTCTCTCTCTCTCTACTTGTTGACAATATTTATGCCCATGATTACGCCATCTGAATTTGAAATGCAGAGATGATTGTATTATTTTGATATTTTATGAGTGCTTCGTGTATCCTAATGAATTTACATTACATTATGTGTGAAGTCATTGTTGTATGTCGACATTGATCGTGTCGATAGAAACGACAGCTGGCTGGATGTTGTTATTTGAAAATTGTTGTTGTCACAATCGAGATTATTGGTAGAAAATATACCACACCTCAAAGTTACGAACTATTTCAAATGCTAGCACATTGTATATAATCTATATTTATCTATCTATCTGTCTGTCTACATCTATGGTATATTAGCAAATATGTTATTATCAACAAGGATGTATGTGGTAACTCTGCCTAGAGCTCTAACCATATTTATTTTATTGATTACTAATACACATAAATAAGGTTGCACGTTGTACTAATACATACGGGGTCATATGAAATCTCGAACAGTAACAACCATAATTAGCATACTGTGGTTTCTCTTTGCTTGTTAAATGTATATTTGATCCGTATTTGCTTTTCTCTGTCTAACATTAATGGCGTATTACAATACTATATGAACCAGTCAATACTGGTGCAGTATTACCTTATCAAAAAGTACATGCGTACCAGTATAGTGCGTGACTAATTGTGGAACGGTGGATATTATCGGTAAGACAAATTATAATGATCCTGTCTCAGTTCTAAAGCTAGACTACCCATATTCTCAGAGGGTCAAAGTAAATAGTTTAAATATAAATTATATTGATTGGTATTATTTTTATATTAAAGGAGCCATTGAATCTCCAGTAATCTGCTCTAGGGTGATATTTCACAGAGAGAGAAAGTAATCATCATAAACCATATATTAAAGTACATTAACTGATGTACTTTTCCGCAGTAATCTACTGCCATCATCTGATTTGGAACTAATTAAGTCCGTTGGAAAGTAAGGTGACGACGGTAGGTTGACGTCACACGATGACAATAGAGAAGGACGAACATACGTAAAAACGTCGCAAAGGGAGTATCAATACCACAGAAAAATCACCAAGACATTCCAACAGATCATCATGAAACAATTACAACAAATGTACGAGCACCAAGCAAATAAAAATGTTGGGTACAATTACACCCGTGCATAGCAAATGTCGCAAGACCTTAAATATGGACATGTTAAGTAGAATTTTAAAAATGTAAAAAAGTGTGTATGTGTGTGTTAGAGAGAGAGAGAGAGAGAGAGAAGAGAGAGAGAGAGAGAGAGAGAGAGAGAGAGAGAGAAGAGAGAGCGAGAGCAGAGAGAGAGAAGAGAGAGCGAGAGAGATTAAGGGAGGGAGGGAGAGAAGAGAAAGAGAGAGAGCGAGAGAGAGAGAGAGAGGAGAGAGAGAGAGAATTATCAGTAAAGGGAAGGTCTGGAAAATGTAGGATCCGAGTGTCCCATTGATAATCAGTTATTGTCAGGATTGTACTCGTTTAGTCCATGGGGCCGCATAGTATTGATGCGTTGAATCCACAAGTTTTCTGCGATGTTTAGCTTAGATTTGTCATTGTGTTTGATGTGTTGGAGCACCACGCACTTGTAGTCATGCCCAGGTATGTTAAAGTGTGGTGCTCCATGGGGCGTTTTGCATTTAACGCTGTGTTTTATATTGAGTTAGTAACAAGCATCCGTGCACAGCATTTGCACCTAGGTTTGAGGCATGGTCGACTGCCAAATGTCTGAGAATTGGTAGATGTTGACTTGATACAGTTTAGTGACAGTACGTTTCCAATAGTAGCGTTACGCTTCTCCGCAATAACAATTTGCCGTTATCCAGTATATCAGTCATTCTGTTACTCGTACGTAGGATAGTGTCATCTTTAGCCAGGGCTCGAGTGTTCGGCTGTCTAGGGTCGTATGTAGTAACCCAGGGTATCACTTTGCTAGTGGCAGCAACTGCCGGTCTAGTTCGTAACAGCGATTCGCTAGTGAATTTCCTGCCTTTGTCAAACATTTCTTCACATATATATATATTGGGTTGAACACCTCTCCTCATCTCTTGTACAACGTTAAGGATCACTTCCTTGACATCCTATCATAAAGATGTCGTATCTACATGCACTACGAGACTATATCCATAACCATCTTGTAAGTGGTTTCGATCGGTATACAGGGTAATACAAGGTCACTTACGAGATGGCTGTGGTTATAGTCTCGTAGTGCATGTAGATACGACATCTTCATGATAGGATGTCCTGGAAGTAATGGTTAGAGCGTCGGCCCGGAGTGCGGAAGGTCGCGTGTTCGATCGTCATACCAAAAGACGTTAAAAGATGGTACATGTTGTTCCCCTCTTTGGCGCAGCGTTAAAGGGGTTAAGCAAGGACTGGTCGGCTCGGAGTCAGTATACTGTTTCTGAGTGGGGTATTCATGCTCTATCTGCGGCAAGATATACCTCATGCTCTATCTGCGGCAAGGTATACCCCCAAGTGAGCTAGCTCTGGGGGAAATCCAGACTAGTACAAGCAGTACATATGCATGCAAGCCATGATGTGGGTGAAAACATTCTCGAAAATGGCTTTAAACCCCAAATCAACCAACCAATTGAACATGGATACATGTGGAAATAATCGTACAGAACGTATGACTATTATAGTTAGCCTAAGCCAGGCTTTAAGGCTGTCACTTTAGAAACAGGGGACCTTCCAAGGCTGGCTTCCATCTCATAGGTCACCAGTATAACATCCTTCACGGTATTCCTCACCTATAGCCTTTCATGTTACTGGGACGCAAATACCTGATAACATCAATTATATAAACTCTTATGGTATGCATTTACATATACTCATATAGGATACAATGAAATATACGCATAAGCAGACCGTCAATTATTAATATAATTAATATTAATATTATAAATGAGGAATATTACTCACTAAGAGAGCGTGACCTTAATGCCTATATGGGCAGGTCATCAATAGTACGATTGCCAAGATTAGGTCTACTGGGTATTCATTATAACATCTATGTTTTTGGTAGCCAGACCTTCATTTAATCATGCACAACATGCAATTTCAGATACAAATGTACTTGCTATTTTGGTATACAGTCGACCCCGGACGATTGCGTTCCCGGTAAAATCGTTCGGGTAACTGAATTTCCGGATGTCTGAATTTAACACGAGTTCACGTCATACTCTTCATTTATCAGTACCGCCTCTGTGATAGCAATGCTGCATCACAATAAAGCAACGTTCTTTGCTTGCTCTCAGAAATTTCAAATGCACCTGCTTAGTTGTAATAAGATCCTCTTAAACAGTAATTTACCTAACGTAAAGTAATACTGTCTGAATCCCTGCATCAAACTCCCTTTAATCTGACATTCAATCGATACGCAATAAATTTTTGCTCTTTTTAACTTTGTGTAACCTTTGCTTTGGTGAATTGATCTGCCAGCCGTATACGTCCATTTGATATGTGCATTTAATATTTGATCAATGAAATATCAGCCTACGCTCTCTGTACACGTCCAATTTGGATCTATTTACTACAAAGTTAATATCCTTGTCTTTTAGCATTATTCTAAATTTGATAATAACATCACAGTAAAAAATACTGATTAAGAAACCTTTTCTGTTTATGTCGACTGTCGTGGATGTGGGAATCATTTGGTTAGGGAACATGTCGACACAATATTGAACTAATTAAAATAAAATATTGATTCATTTTGGATGCTCTGCAATATCAAGATCTATGGATCTTATCTATTCACTTATTTGTCCAGCTGACCATTTGAGAAGAAACAAACTGATATGATATCAAGACGAGATCTCATTAAAGGCACAGATGATTTCCCTATGTTGTGGTTGAACAAGTCTTTGCGTAAAATAACATCTACACATGGTATACGTGCTGTTTCTACCAGCTACTTATTCTTCATATTTCCTATACTTTTTTATATTTTCATATTATATTGATATATTTCTTCTGACAAATATATGCTAGTAAATCGGAATGGTGATGCACCGATTATTAATTCTCACGAACGCTAAATGGCCGAGATACAGACACTAATATGGGTCGCCTGGAAATTTACTTGTGTACAAATATATGGAATCGTAAATGTGTCAGAAAATTACGAACTGTACGAAAACGTGGCGACTACAATTAAAGCACATGACGAGTGAGAAGTTAGGGACTGAGTCACAAGAAGAGATTTTGGTAAACAGGATGAGGTCAAAAGGCCGGGGGTCAGCAGAGGAGAATCTAGAGAAGCTTCTGGATCAGCCAGACCTCAAACTGGGTCTAAATTCAGGTCAAGATTTAAAAGGAGGTATAGGCCCACATCAACACAGATGAGAGGTCTGGAAGGAAGGCAAATCAAGATCTAGATAAAGATCTATTATTAGTTCTTATTAAAAGGTCATCTAGACTTTTGAAGAAGCTTCTAGAACAGGATCACCCGCACACATGTCAGCCAACGTGGACTTTCACACTGGAAGGTCCACGCCTATAGAGGATGTGAAACTCTGAAGGTAATACTTGCGGAACTCCCAGCTTCTCTAATTGCGACCATTGCAGATGTTGAAGATGGGATCCTTCTTTGACAGAAATGCTATTAATTTCAGAGACATTGTGAGCTTTTACAAGGTTGAAAATGTTCTTTATGGAAGACTTCACAAAGACTAGAGATTTATGAAAGAGATGTGCTGGATACGGAAGAATACAAATTAGAGTCACGGTGTAGCGTGGTCTCTAACACGTTAGCTACGTTTGGTAAGAAAATATGGTATAATATGACGAATGATGATATTTCCTATCTTACCATCGATTTGGAGGATGAAAGTGAATACTGTTTGACACTATATGAAGCTTCATTATGAAAAGGAAATGATCCTGCAGAATGACGTCATAGATCATTTAACAGATCAATAACGAAACTAAATAAATAACCATACTCGTCATCGTAAATGACCTTACGCACAGAAAACAGGTCCATGACCAAACAAATGTTCAGAATGACGTCAAATTCGGTGTCTCTCGGCCTATGTCAAGTCTTTATTGAAATAGAATCAATAAAACCGCTGAAATAGCTGTACTTCACTAACTGAGGATGATGCCTGTCCGCTATGTATACAGATATTGTATTCCAATGTTCCCCGCTCGTGAAACTGGTCTTCACAGCGAAGATGAAACTGGCGGCCCAGGGGACTGGACTCCAACTTCAAGCACATATTTCTGTCACAACATTTTAAACCCAGTTGATTAGTGGGATGGCCAGACGTTACCGGAGTGTTATTGATCCTGTTTGACAACGGACCACCATCTCGCACCGTGTCTCTCTGCACTGCCAAAAAGTGGCTACACAAGACATATTACGATGCAATTGGAACTGGAATCTATGTAGCTTACTTCTGTTACAAATTAAATTTGCGTCCATGTTGTTATCCGCTGTGTTGTATTATGGCTAGCAATGCTGTGCAGCGAGTGCTCGCATTCAGATTGAATTTTAGGGTATTATTCGATGGAATATTCAATATCAGCATTACATCCCGAATACAAACTGGTATTATTCATGCGCCGTAGCCAGACCAAAATATAGTGCGTTCATTACGTGGATGAATTTGTGGTAATATTATGTAAAGTTGAAGAATTGTCTTTCAATAGGGTCACATTAATAAAGATGTCGCCGGAGATGGAATTAAATAGTTTGATATTTGAAAAGATCTCAATATGAGACGTACTACTGGTAGACATCAATATGATAAACGCACGCCGTCATATGTACCCATGGCCCACTACTTCTCCTAGTACATTGACACTCAAGTCTGGGTTTGCTAGAGTTCCACACATGTACATCAGCACCCGGTACCATCTGATGTTCACGTCTTCAACGTAACCATGGAAACCGAGGCAACGTCCACTTTGTCTTTGATAGTAACTATTATCTCTATTGAATAAATGTTTTATTTTATTTTTATTTTTATATATTTGACATTTCATATACTTTTCATTTTGATTATGTCTGTGATGATCCGTGGCAATTCCTGTGATGACGACGGTTATGAGATTACAATTAGTACAGGTATTACATTGCCTTTCTTTAATTGTTGTGAACATCAAATTTAACTGGACGTTTTCTTCGTAAATCGAATTATCGTGGGGGTGGGGCTAGGAAATTATCAGTGTGTATGTGTGTGTGTGTGCGCGCGCGCGTGTGTATGTGACTGTGTTTCATTGAAGATATCAAATATCCTATCGTTAAATATGCATACCAAACATAGACACCCTATCCCTAAATCATTTATACCACTTACCGGTACCACTATACCACCCACAATCTGTAGATTTAACACTCAGGGGAAACGTGACATACAGTTACTTAAACCTATTCCTTGTAGAGTACAGATGATGACATCGCGTTATCTAAACTCCATCACTTGTAATTCCCTCTGCAGGCAGTCACGTATACAACACATCCACTCACGGTTAAATCAAGATGGTTACTTTGTTGCTTTTTTACAGAGATAAATGAAAATCGTTTAAATTCACTATTTGATTTCAAATCAAGTTTAAACATTTTAAAACGAGATTTAATCATGGATTGCATCTTTTCCTCCCGGTCGATATCTGTGATGCAGTTGGTCTGCTGGATGCGTTATCGGCAAACAAAGTAGCATGTCGCCAATCAAGCAGATCCCGGCGGTTGGGATGCCACCGGAGATAGCTGGTAAATATGACGACAAATGGAATTGCGGATCATGTCCCAAACCTTCTCACCCAGCCACGAGCTACAGCAGTGAAATCGATCGGATATCCCTGGGCACTATCGTAACGTGGGCAAAGACTCGCCAGTGAAAACCATATACTTTGTACAAAAACGTCAGTGAAAATGACGGTTGCGTTTGTAAAATTTGATCGCTGTAAAATTCGAGCTTGTGGAGTTGGTGAACCGAAACTGTTCTGATGTAAATATTATGCACAATAGTACTTTTAAGCGACCACGTCATCATTTTCCTAAAATGTCCCCCCCCCCCCCCCCTCACTATCCCCTCCACACACCATTGACATGGTCAGATCTAGCCACCCCTACTGTCTCAGATGTTGTCGTAGATGTGGTCACTAGCGACACGGCACGTCGCGACCCCCGTCATCAGGAATTCTGTGATTTATGGAACGCGATCGACAACTTTCCTGCCCGTCACAAAACGAACGAAACGGACACCCGCAGTTTATTGACGAGCAATCACATTGCAATCCTCTCGTTGATGAATTAATTGCGTTCTCAGATGGCGGGTTCCTTAAGTATTTGATTGTACATCGAAGGATTAGTCCGAATGACACGTATTCCGCAATTGGTATTTACACGCAAGACATACATAACATTTTCGCCATATACTTTCATACAGTGAAACAACAAATCTCGCTTAATATTGATCTGATTCACTGTAACATCCTGAACCCCAGATATGTACATGCAATCGACAGGAGGTGTCTCACATGTGAAATACACACGGTGTCTACGAGGAATTACTCTTCACGAAGCAATGACACAAATCATCATGCGTTGAGTGATGAGTGCAATCTACAACCGTATATATATATATACATACACATTCCTGCAGCATCCCCGTGACAGAGACAGAGAATCTCGTATTACAATGAGTAGGAGGCCACATCCACAGCTACAGCACTGCGATCGATCTCACAGAGTGAAATGAACATCCAAAACGACTATAGCAAATTCACTATCCGAGCTTACCGTAAAGTCACCTGGCTGTGCCGAAGTATCCATTGTCCGAATGCACGATCTGTTTGTGTTCCAGAATGCGCGTTCACCTCACAACCACCTCCAGTAGGAGGCAGAAGCTTTGAACTGAGTTCAGTGGAAGTGTAACCGCATGCCGAAGCAAGCTACCAGCGGCCGATGGGCTATTCAATAAATTAGAGATCGGGGCATGACGATATATTTGAATCGATACTAAAAGGCGAGGGGCGCAAGCGGTATCTTCCTAAATCAGTCGGTTTCTGGCAACGGGGATCCGCTCTGGCCAGCTGGACAATTCCATGCCCATTTGGAAGTTAGTATGATGAATGAACGTTAAATATGACCCAAACCGGCCGGAATATAGGAGCGAGTTCCTGGATGATCGCCGTATATGGATGACACCACGTCATACGAAGACCCCGTGACATCAGTGTGTGTCCTCTACTGCATGCTGATCCAGGTCACGTTGATAATGGCACTGACGTAGAACCCAGTTCCACGGAAACACAGGAAGGAACCGTTTTGGAATGTGCGGATTGGTTTGGAACGAGTAGTTCCTGGAACGTACTGTGGGCAACTAGGGCAGGATAATCTATTCGAGAGCCCGGCGTATCCTCAGTCATTGATTTCACCCACGTTATCTCCACTCAAACAGGCATCTCATGTACAAAAACATTAGTGTGGTCATGAACACCACTCACGGACGGTGAAGTACACACACTCGCCAGTGCTGAAATTCCTTATTATGAACATAGGATTAATACATATTTTGCATTCATTTCGAGCAATTCGCTTTAGATGTGAGCTTTCCTATGGGATGGAATACCCATCTCACCTTCAGGGCTGGTATCACTGCAATACATATAAATTGAGATATTATTCACGTTCATGTGCAACAGGCTGGCCGAGCTAACATCTGGCTGTTTTGAACACAACAGATATCAGAATAGTACTGCATGAATAGCTCGTAGTCAATACAATAGACGAACGGAGACTATAGACGTAATATTTAGTGTTAATATACACGACGATAGTCCGCTAGCTCTTATATATAGCTCATGCAATGTATGCCCACGACAACACCACTACATAATTGCCACTTGAAATTTAAATATATCATAGCAAATGTTACTATCACAAGCGCTGTATTGAGAAATTCTATTAATCGAACAAGTACAATACAAGCAGTAATTGCTGAAACAAGGTCGTTTAGGAGTAAAAACCATTAGGTAATAGATTTGTCTGTGTGTCTACGTAGATTTCATTACATATTCACAATGGTGTTTTGTTTTGGTGGGAAAATAGTTTGAATGTCAGCTGTAAGCATTACAATCGCAAATATCTTCTATACACAGCGTCCACATTTAACACTCAATATCACTACAGGTTTGAGTAAACTGTACTAATGATTTCTATTAGTTGGAGTTAATTAACGTGCGAAATACACGTACGTATTAGAGAGGTACTGTTGGTGCAAGGATACCGTTGGTATATGATTGGTACAAGGGTACCAGAAGATTAGTAGGTGGTACGGTGGTAGTACATTGGGTTTTTGTGTGAAGAGCGCACGCATGTTTAGCGTCGTGCTACGTTTTTGAAACCTAAATATTATTTCACTTTGGCTTCGTTTATATATTATACTTATCGTTGATAGATCGCCAATCCGTATGCCATATAGAACACACTAGAACACTCCTCTGCCATATAGAACACTAGAACACTACTCTGCCACGTCTAGTCATAACAGAAAATGGTGCCAATGTTTTCAAAACATGAAAGACGCAGAATTTGAATTTGAAAGCCGTATTGACAAAACGAAATTAATATATGTATCAAAGTCTATGCCCAAGACTCTTTTCGTTCTCTTCATGGAAATATATCGACTACTAATTGGTTATGAACTATCTATCCGAAATATTAGCATTGCCTAATTTACCGATGCAATCGGGGCTTACACAGGAAATGCACTGCTCTAGCTTCTCGAGCGGAGTGACACATGACCTTGGTTAATTGCCCTGGTCGCACATTTACGTTACGCTCGCGCGGAGCGAGGGACCAATTCCTTGGAATGTAGACGTCACTGGAGAGAATGGGACGACCTCCTCGACTATTTACGGTCAGCTATAGTGCACGAGATTGACTGCACTGTTACTGAGAGTACCGCTAACGTCAGAGTCCATCAAATTTAAATTTAATCTATGTTCGTTTCCGTTATTCCTCGCCATGCACGGAAACGAACCATAATTTCATTTTAATTAGCTTGCTCGGAAGTCTGCCTTATATTCCCGCTGCGACGTAAAGCACTAATTCATTCATTCATTTATTATAGTGGAGTGGCTTGTCCAAAAATAGGTGATATCGTGACACGTTGGCCCAAAGCACCATATTTTTCACAGTTGTACTTTAGGACCAGACGAAAGTTTTAAGCGGGGGCTGCATGATTTTAAGGGCCAGGGTCAAGGTCAGCTCAAGGGCACAGGTCAAATATTAATAAAATTTAATTTTCACCATATTTCATCAGTTAATATAATTTGTTATTACTTGAAAAGACTAAATGAATGTTGCAACACTATCTCA
>JAUTBT010001894.1:0-10399 GCA_032361225.1 Lepetodrilus schrolli
GTGGACCTCCATGATGACAGTGCTGGTGTACGGGAGGATCTGTCTGTGGCAGTTCCCCAGTGCACACAACAGAGCCAGCAATGTCGTGTCGTGCTGGAAGCAGATTGTGGCCATTATTATCCCTCTTCATGCTGAATAACCACAATAACTATACTGACGTATTAGGGTATTTTAATTAAAATAGTAGTTGCTAGAATGAGTATCATTGTGCCCATATTCATCAAAAGCGGATTATTTTAAACTACTAGTTATCGTTCAGAGCATTCTCAACGCACAGACCCACTGACTGTTCCTTCATACACTACGTCTCTGTCTCTGCAAAGTACCTTTTTTTCAAGGCAGGTTCAAGGCCTATAAGCTAGGGGAGGGAGCTCGTCTAATCGCAAACTTTCAATCATTATTCATTTAACCACGACCATATACCGATAGGTTGAAACGGTGTCAATGGGCCTAAATTAACCAGGGGCAGTGGCGTCAATTTAAGGAGGCATTGGGCCTGTGTTATAAATTATATACCCCCCCTTCTCTTACACACACACACACATTCGTGAACCATAACATGAACCATAATATATATATATATATATATATATATATATATATATATATATTATAATCTATAGTTTTTTTTAATGCCATTATGTGGTCATTCGAAATTACAGTACGTAGAGATACTCACGCCTGAGTAAACATTCATCTTCATGAGATCAGAGTTGTCATTCACTTTTCGTTGAGCAAGAGAAATCCATTCCTTCAATAGCGGGCCTATGACAGATATAGACATTATTACAATAGCGGGGGCGGCTGTGACAGATATATGCATTACAATAGCGGGAGGGGGGCTATGACAGATATAGATATTACAATAGCGGGCCTATGCCAGATATATATTGGTTGGTTGATTTGGGGTCCAGATTTTGTCACTCACATCATGGCTTGCATATGTACTGCTTAGAGCATGCACTAGTGGGTGGATTTAGCGCTTTACAAATATCCATATTATTATTATTATTATTGTACTAGTCTGGTTTTTTTTTATAGTGCTAGCTCACTTGGAGGTATATCATGCCGCAGATAGAACATGAATACCCTATTCAGACACAGTATACTGACCAGTCCTTGCTTTACCCATTTAATGCTGAGCGCCAAGTATCTTTTAAAGTCTTTTGATATGACGGATCGAACCCGCGACCTTCCGCACTCCGCGCCGACGCTCTAACCATTACGCCACGGAGCCGGCGACAGATATAGACATTACAATAATGCAACCATGAAATTACTGGAACGGAGATTTAAATATTTTAAAAAATATTATAATTGCATATTCGAAATAATATCAATTACCAGATGATAGTTCTCGTGTCTAACGTTACGAAATGCATGATCCTCTCTGTCTCTACATGTGGCGGTATGCTCTCCATAGATATAACCGTAAATGTATAATGCACTGCTGCGGTATTGTATTTGAGTGTTGCTATTAATCAACTAACCAGAGTGTTATCTTATCGAGTACCTACCACCCTTCAACCTAGCTGCCTCGGTAGTGCTATATAGAATTTCGAATCCCAACTCCCAGAATGTTTGTAGTTTCTGGTGCACGGTGCTGTTGACCCAGGTTGGCCAAGATATGTTGTGTTGTTTCTAGGTTCAGAAAGTATTTGTTAAGTATGAAGACATTTTCATTGAACGATTGCACATAATTAAAGTCGCTGAGGTAAACCTTAACCGATATAGAACTAACTTGGTATAGACATTATACAAAATATACTCTTGCTAAAAATGGTACCAGGTGGTGTGAAAGAGTTGGTTGAGTGGAGAAAATACCTGCATACGTGTTATGTTTAACGCATTTATGGCATAATGGATAATACATATTTTCAAAATACCAATTCTAACCATTTTAGGCAACGTTGCAAAAGCCAGCAATCAATCATTATTTATACCAATTTGGTATCCACCTATGAGCAAGGTTCGCAATGTGATAAAAACACGTAATTTACTTATGAAAGAGAAATAATCTGAAGAACACAATCGTATGTCTTTTTGTTCTGTAAGACATGACAAGTAATAGTTTAGGGGTGACAACCATTTTTAGCAAGAGTATGACTGAAGAGCTCTATAATAATAATGTGTGAACAGCTTTTAACATTCCACTAAATATATGTTCATTGTACTTATTGTTGCTGTTATTAATATTATTATTATATTATTGTTATTATTATTATTATTATTATTATTATTATTAGTAGTAGTAGTAGTAGTAGTAGTAGTAGTACTAGTAGTAGTAGTAGTAGTAGTAGTAGTAGAAGTAGTAGTAGTAGTATTTAGGATTATTAGTAGTATTAGTAGTAGTAGTAGTAGTATTATTATTAGTAGTATTAATTATTATTATTAATATTAATATTATTATTGTTATTATTATGGTACCCATGGGGAAGCATTTCTATTGTCACATGTTGGTTGAAAATATTTAAACCAGTGGGCCTCATCCACAATTTACAAATGCCCAGAATATTAGTTTTCCCTTTTGGTTTTCCAGTACCAAAACCTGAACAAGCCGTTCCCAAACGAACTCCCTCTGGACAAGGTGCTCGACATGCTCAACTCCTGCATCAAGGCTTTGAGCACACGACATCTCCTTAGCGACGAGCTACGATTCCTGGGCGAGAAACTGACAGGTATGATGCCCAGGGAGTGGAGAAGAGCAATGGCTGACTGATTCGTTGACAAGGGATAATAATATGTAGTAACATGAGTGTGTGTTTGCCGTGTGGACATGACACGTTATTAATAAGATTTAAGCAATGCAGTTGGTCTGTCAGTACCAGCCGGTGCTTGCAGGGTTACTGTAACATTAAGTGCTATGGATGTAGCGGGGTTCCTCCTGCCCTCAGCTGTCAAGCTGTGATATAAGTGAACGAATCTGGAAAGCGACTTTAAACCCCAATTAAAAAAATATATATATATAAAATATAAAGGATTAAAAATATATATACATATATTTGCCATTTCATCTGGTTAGTTGGATGGTTGAATTGGAGTTTAAAGCTGCTTTCAAAATTCAAGATGCCATGGCTGCCATGGTCATACTAAGACATATTTTCACCACCTGCCACAGTTAGAACATTAATAACTATTAATAACTGCCGACCAGACAAAGGGAACGGAGCCATGAATCTTTGATTATTTGATACCCAAGAGAGGTATTGTAACACTGCGACTACCCTGCAATGTATGTTATATAAACATGCATTGCCAGGTGTCCCATTGTTTAATAATAAACTATCTAAAATACCCAAAACTGCTGATGGAAAAATACCACTAAATATACCCCACAGAGCACAAATGTGTATAAATAGTATATATGTAAAACACACAGGACACTCATCTGCAGGCCGCCAGAGGAGCAGGCCAGCATCCATGGGGTGTATCTTCATGAGTTGTCATATGTGCGGTGGAACAGTATACCCATATTACTTTACCCCTTTAATGCTGAGCATCAAGCTGGGAAACGACAAGTACGATCTTTCAACACCTTTTGGTATGACAATGATGGGGTTGGACCTCTGGGCCGACGCTTTAACCAGAGGTGTGTTTCTGTAAGTTTTTTTTCTGGATGTTCAACATGTTAGTTGGTGTGTTTCAGGCAAGCCGATGAAGTCTAGCAGTAATGTTACACCCAACACCAAACCCATGGTATCCTTCTCTCAGTTCTGTGTGGTGAGTCTGTCTGTAAGTTCCTATATGGTGTAATGCCAAATCACATTTTTCCTTCTCTTACTCATAGCTTACATTTTATTCTTAAATCGCTTGTCACACTTTAAAGGCACACAGTCATGGCTTGTCAAGACATTTTGTGGTCAAAATGTTTAAGGAACAAAACGAGATCTGATTTTAATGAGATTGTCTGAAAGTATGTACATTTAATTTGTCTACACAAGCATATTGGGCAACCAGCATATTGGGCAACAAGCATATTGGGCAACAAGCTACATCCATATCCACATCTGCATGTACCACTGGTTTTCAATATTTTAATTTCTTTTTCTTCATATATTCTATTACAAGATATGTCAGCAAACCGTGATTGTATGCCTTTAACCTTGTCACTGTTGGATTAAAGTATCGTGATGTTACATTGCCTGCTGAATAAAATCAGCTGGAATTACGTCATCACTGGGGGTAAAGTTCAATACTGCTATGCTCTGAGAATATTGCTCATATGAAGGAAACATTGTTTCCATTGTAAATATCACATGTTCAGGCATAAATGTGCACAATAATATCATTTTTAATGCAAGTATAAGTGAGATACGATCAGTGTAATTAAAATGTTACGTTTTTTTCATTTTTTTGCACTTTGGGAATTGTTGCATACGTTGAACTTTGCGACCCAGAAAGATTAATTTTTGTTCCACAGAAAAATGAAATAGACCATACAAGCAGAAATAAGTTAATATATTATCATGTGTAATCTTAGCATTGTGCTTTGCGAATTGGCTGAGAAATCATAAAATCAAAACAGACTAGCAACGTTGCAATTTAACTAAGAAATACAATTATATATAAGTAAAAATTATCATAACTTGGAGTTATACAAATATGCAGATTTCTAGTTAAGTACCAGTAGTAAAATATCGGGCTGGAATTCTTATTACATAATCATAGGCTAATGTGTTATCGATGGATCAAATGTCCCCATCTGGCATGGCGTATTTTTGGTAAAATCGTGCCTCTTTCAACACCAAGTAGATCGTGGAATGGTTTTCAATAATATCGAAAATGGCCATCGCCTTACCTACTTGAAAATTCCTTCATGAAGCCAATATCCTTTGAATTGAGATACTGAAATTGTATACTGAATGCAATCCACACAACTATATTTATGTTAGATCCTTGTTTTCATTCAAGTCAAAATATTTCGTAACAAACACATTGTTGTCCCACATGGTCTCGACTTTTGACGATTTCCAAGGGAAGAAACAAAGTTGTAAATTTTGCGTTTAACTTTCAAACAACCCAGAAACAATGTTACAGGATTGATGTTTTAATTTGTATTATTTTCTAAATATCCATACTACCAAAAAAAAATACATTAATATAACTACTAGTATAACAGCTAATGCATACATATTCACTGTGTTTGATTCGTGTTCTGATCTTATGTCAATGAAACATAAACAGATAATTAAAAATACCATGGTATTTATGAAAAATCACCATTAAAAAAATCTATATATCTAAGTTTATTGAGTTCAGAAATATGGGTAGCCCATATTCAATAATATATCAGCCGTTTATCAGCTGTTTATCACTTGATGTGTACGTGCACTGAGTTGACCTAGTTTAGACTATGATGTAATATCTGCGGGTAGACGAAGTCTGTACCACTTCATTGATGGAAATGAATCCCAGTTCTGATGTTTTGCATATGAAGGTAAATTAGATATACCGCATGTTCAAATAGCTTGTTTATTAACTGTAGTCAGCTGCAAAATCTCTGTTGTGCATCTAGTTGTCTGTTTCAAGTCTACATGTTTACGGTTGAGACTCGTTCATGACATTTAAAACATGATTTACAACTTGTTTTTGGTCAATACATGCTAAATCTATACATTCCAACGTCATTTTATATTCAAACAAGGTTGTCGTCGACTGTATATTTAATATTTGAGTGTAGAAGCATCGTGTTGGTGATTGCTTTGATCTTCTGTTTACAAAATATGGTGTAAAATTTCCTGCTATCTCGACTGAAACAAAGGTTGCATTACAACTGTGAAGCAAACTAAACTTCCCTCAAACACAAATTTTAATGACACATCTCATTATGCAATTATCAATCGACCAGTGCATTATTATTTCCATCCGTGACCATTATCTATTATTTTGAGTGAATATTCAACGAGTTATTTTTTGCATGTGATTGGGCAAGGACACAAATGGCAACCTCATATGCATGCAGCAGGGAGAGCACTAACCCTTTAAGGCCCAATGACTGATAGATCAGTTGAAAATTTCACCCACCTTAACCCCAGTGACTGATAGATCAGTTGAAAATTTCACCCCCCTTAACCCCAGTGACCGATAGATCAGTTGTAAATTTCGCCCCCATTAACCCCAGTGACTGATAGATCAGTTGAATGTTTCACCTACGTTAAGGCCTAGTGACTGATAGATCAGTTCACCACACATGTTTTAAATACTTGTCCTTTTGTATTTGCATAATATATATTTGGAATAAATGCTAGATTGCTGTCATTTATTCCGTAATACGTGTGCAAGTGCTTAAAATGACGCAGCTACAGAAACACAGTAGGAGGTAAGCCCTATGACGTCGCCGGGCTTTACGTAGCCAGGACACTCTAATAGTTAAAGGGTTAAGGGAATGAGGATGTTTACTATAGTCTAAATTCTGAAGTCAAATTCTGTGTATTTAGCATTAGTGAGAAACATATGAAAATGATAAATGGTATCACTTTGCGATTTTTATGATCAAAGCATGAAAACCTGGCCCTGAGATAATGAAACTTTTCATGCCAGGGCAAATTGTATATGGGGACTTAACTTGTGAATAAAACTTGAAGTCATACTCAAAATAGTTTTGTATTCTCGGTGCCAGATCATGGTGATAATAATATAACTGCATTTGTTTGTGTCCCATTATCTATGTGTGCAATATTTCCGAACCTTACAAGAAAATTGGGCCACAACGTAAAAGCAAATAATGATTCCACAGTAATCCAAATATCAGTCATAGCAACAGACAATTGTGATTTCAGCGGAAAGCAAGCCCGGGGTCTGGGAACGGCAAGACGTCCAGTGAAAATAAATCAACCCCTGGATAAATCAGTGGATTTCTGCAGATCCGCGGAAAGTTGCCATGCCTGAAATATTGGACTCACCCTACTCCATGCCATCACAGATGATGTGAGTGTGTGTATCACCCCTCTCCCTACTCTGAATGTAGCCGGTCCTGTCTTGATGTTACATTCGGTCACTGACGGCTGGAACACCAGGAAAAGGATTATTAATAGAGTTACATGGATGCATCGAAACCTGCAACATCTGCAGTGCTGATTGTTGCAGTAAACATGCGAGCACCAGTTGGTACTGACAGATCAAGAATGATAACTGTATTTTCACGGTACAGACAGCACATCCTATCATGATCGTGATGGAAAGGTAACATCTGCAAACATTGATACCAGGCCACAGAGACAGGATTTGAACCTTGGGCCTTTGACTACAAATTCCAATGTTCTATAATTGTGCTACCACTCGCACCCAATAATATTAATAAATCAATATAAAAATAACAAAATAATAAAAAACACAAACATTGTCCGTGTTTGTACTTTTAGCAATAACGATAATTAAAGTTTAATTAATGATGTGCATATAGTAAGCATATACTTAAAACCAATTTGAATAAAAATTAGTTTCCAAATATTACGAAAATTAGAATTCAACCAAAACTATGTTCACATTTTTAGGGTTGAAAATAAATTATTTTTGGCAAATAAAAGAAATCGTCAAAATAGCAGTGTGTTTTACTTGAGAGGAGAAATACAGTAAATGTGTCAGTGGTGCTGGTGGAGACCTAAGCTCTGTGGGCTGTACCTGTTCTCGGTGTTGAGCCACAACATAGCCATCGACTGGGGTTGACTCCAACACTGGAGCCATGGTCAGGTTCCTGTACTCCAACACCTCCACACTGATAGAGGTCGCCACCTGCAACATCCGCAACACACTGGGTTATGGCTAAAGCAAGTTGGCTAAAACGTCCAAAATTGGCTAAAACGTCCAATGGAAAATTGGCTAAATCTCATTGCTCATAAGGTCACTTTCTCCAGATTTGTGTTTATTTATCAATGATACATGAAAATTTGGCTCTCAGTGTTTATCAAGTTGAGCACACAGAGGTCAAAATTGCCACCCACCCCGAAAATTGAAACGTTCTCCAAATTTGTGTTAATTTACCAGAAATACCGGGCAATTTGGATCTCATTTGTGTGAATTCAAGAACACAATGTTCGAGATTCTTACTTATAATCATGATAGCTTTCTCCACATTTGTTATAATTTACCAGTTAACCAAAACATTATCCTTCAGTGTTGGGATAATTTGAGCAAAATTTAAACGCAGCACGCTCCGAGATAATAAACCTATTTTAAGTATGCTCAACTCAAACGGTTTCGCAATTTTTGGACCAGCATTGCACTTTCAAAATAATAATAATCAGAAAATTTGTAATTGTCGCGATTCCTACATGGAGAGCACAACGTACCTGGAGCTCCGATCTGTTGATGTGACCCATTAGATGCGATACTGAGGCTGAGAGGTCATCCAAGGTCAGCATGGCAAACTCTTGTTCTTCTGGCTGACCAGACATCATGGAGTAAGGTGCTAGTTTTGCAGGGACATCTAAGAAAAATTTCATAATTTTGTTTGGGACTCTGAGCAAAGTACTTGTACATTTCTAATGAGGTTAGCATTTCTAATTACCAGAGTAATCTCCATAATACATCGATGAAAATAGGAAATTGTGTTTTCAGCTGAAACTGCCGTGAGTGAGTGAGTGATTATGGAGTTCAACGTTGCTGAGGGAATCTTTCACCCATTTGCGATGACAACAGCCGTGATCCAGGGGCCATAGGTCACGGCAAGGTTTACGATATCGACCTGGGAGCCTCAAAATCTGCAGGGGGCCTATTCTCGAAGCGTTCTTACGATTGTATGACAATCTTAAAGATTTGCATAGTACGGCAATGAAAATGTTACGCACATTCTTAGGCAAAAAAGATCGTAAGAACTTTCGAGGATAGGCCCTTTGATCCGCAGAAGATTCTAATCCCTGGTAATAGTTATATCTTTCCCTAAATAATTTGGTCTAAATATCGACGATCCTACATTTCCATAGTCGGTTCCATCTTTCTTATTATATTGTCAGTCCAACCTTTTTTTTACATATAAGTCCTACATTTTCCTAGATATTGTGAATCATACACTCTACAAATTGTCAGTCCTCCATGTATTGTCAGTTATATCTTTCACTGGATATTGTCAGACTTACATATCCATATAAATTCAGTTTAGATATTGTCATTATCAGTCCTATTGTTACACATGTACTATCAGTCCTATTTTCTCCACATATTGTCAGTCCTACATTTCTCTACATAAGGTCACTGACAACTTTAGATATTGTCAGACCAAACTCTTCACCTATTATGAGTCATACCCTTCCATAGATATTATCTGGCCTACCTTTCCCCAGATACTGCAAGTGGTTGATGAGGTGCAGTTGTACGGTTGCCACAGAGATGCATCCCTGGCAGGCGGGGATTAGACTGGGAATGAAACAGGAGTCGATGGTCATACACGCAGCCAGAGAGGCTGGGAGTACCAGGGGATCAGTGTCACTCTGTTCGCCGGCGTCCGAGCTGAAACATTGCACACACCACTGCAACTGCAACTGCCATCATTATTTTTATTTTTTTAAATGTAATTAAAGTATAGAGCCGCTTTTAAGATTCATTCACTAATATCACGGCTTGTTAAGATTATGGCAGCAGGAAACCCGCAACATCCATAGCACTGAATGTTGCAGTAAACCTGCGAGCACCGGCTGGTACTGACAGATCAAGGATGATAACTACCATTACAATGGTACAGACGGCACATTCTATCATGATCGCAACAGAAAGGTAACATTCACAAACATTACTCCATCAGCACGTGACTCACGTCTCTTCCTGGTTCTCGTCCTCGGGTCCCCTCCACTGTTGGATGACCCTCCAGATCTGTGCCACCACCAGGTCCTGGTCGTTAGTGAATTTGACCTCCGGCAGAGGCAGGACAGTGGTGTCATCCTCGGTCAGGGAGAAGTCGATGTATCCCAGAAACTGCTGGGATGCCTGGTCCCAGTACTGGAGGATGCACGCCACCTAGAGGACATGAGGATGACATATTTCTAGATGACAGGAGGTACAGTATTGATGACAGGAGGTACAGTATTGATGACAGGAGGTACAGTATTGATGACAGGAGGTACAGTATTGAAGGACATCAGGTACAGTAATAACAATAATAAACGTGAACGTTTCTATTGCGCCAAATCCACGTTCTAAAGTATTCTCTCAGCACTACATTATTATCCCGGTCAATGGATCAGTGTGCTCTCATTTTCTATCTCAACCCCCTAGGGAGTATACAACCCAAGCAACCCAGGTGCTAGAAGGTTTATCATTCACATGCCCATATCATCCTTCTCTGCTGGGTGAAGAGAGGCATTATCAAATTAACCCACTTGCCTAAGTACATGGTGGTGGTGGGGTTTACTGCTTTGACAGTCGCCTTCCAGCTTAGCTGATTTCGGCAGACTGGTCCCTCCTTGGG
>JAUTBT010001895.1:0-10397 GCA_032361225.1 Lepetodrilus schrolli
ATTTATTCAATCATATATTCACTTTTAATCAAACTTTTCATTTTTAACCCATTTATATTGTATAGTTAATTAGTTCATCGTCATGTATGGGTGAAAGATTCCCGCTGTGATGTAAAACAAAAATTCACTCACTCACTCACTCACCACTGTGCTTCATTAATTAATATGTGTTTACCGTATTTGTAGACCGTAGTGCTGTATGACTACCAGAACATCAGAGTTGAAGATCGCTGGACCGGCCATGACAGGGAGATAACTAAGGTAAAACTTTTAGCATTTTAGAATTTAGCATAAATTGGTATATATTTTGCAATGTATAATTTGATTAACATTCTTTCTCACTGCTAAATCAACTGCAGTCCGTAAAGCAAGGACTGACCCAAAGATTACAAAAAAGATTTAATGTGATTTCATGCTCATGTTCACAAATCCCCATAAAATTTGAGCTTGAGCATGACATCTGATAATGTGTCTGAGTCAGTGAGTTGGTATTCATGTTCTAATTGTGGCAGGATATTCCGCGGCTTAGCACCAAGAGGTGGTGGAAATCTAGCTGTGATATGAGTGAAAGAATCTTGAAATCAGCTCTAAACTCCCAAAACATTCAGTTATCCACAATCTAGGCTTACGTTAAATGAGGTAAAATTCTCATCACAACGTGTAAACAAAAATGGCCGACAAGATAGCCTGGGTTAGTGAGGACAGGTATGGAGCTCAAAAATGTCTATTGTACAATTACAGTGAGATACCTCCAAATGGCATTATGTTTACAATGCCTACTATGAAATATTATTGACACTTAATATTCATTTGTTAATTTAATATATATATCGATCGGTACATCATTTTGATTTTCGGTTAACTTCCAGGTGTGTTATGGGTCGTCATGTCACGGCTACTTTAGCGCATCACGTGACAAGACCGTGAAGATGTGGCAGAGAGCTAACGCAATCTCAGTGCAAGAGTTCAGAGGTCATGACCTAGTTGTCACTGCCATGGCATTAAATCCAGGTAGAGCTTGTTCAGCTTTAATAATTGAGTACTTCTTGTTTTTCGTCACGTATGGGTGAAATATTCCCGCTGCAACGTAAAATAATAACTCACTAACTCACTCATTTCTTCCTGTTTCTAAATAAAAAAAAATCTAAACTAATAAACAAAAATAAATACATTTACAGTGATTCCTCCTGCTACAATGTAAAGCACTAATTCATTCATTCAAACCCTGCAATTTGAAACTTTTGTTTGAATTCTCTAGCAGGTTTTAAAGGTACTCTTCCAATCTCACATTGCAATATCCTGCATCATTCGTGAAGATCAGTTAACATATCCTCCCATTGTGGTCATATGTAAAGTAAATTGCTGGAAAGGAAATGGAACGGCCGTAATATTAATCTTTTCAGACAATACTCTAATGTGCACCGGATCCCGTGACAACTCAGTGAGGTTATGGCAAGTAGAAACTGCTGCCTGTGTCATGGAGAACAATATTCCGCAAAATCTGGTCAGTATTATATATCTTTCACATAATTAGTTTATATATACAAATAAATTAAATGAGGATATATGTAATGCTAAATGGTTAGATATTCAAATATTGAAGCAGATGCCATTATACTTTTCTGCTGAATTTTTTTCTCTTCTCATTTTCATCTGATAATTTTTTATGTTATTAAAATTTAAGTAAAATTTTACTGCATTTAATGCACTATTGTTAAAATGTTTCAATTTATTCAATTTATTGTCTTTCGTCATTTAGTGAAATTTTAAAGTTATTAAATCGTATATCTTTTTAATGTCATAGTGAAAGCAATCAAATTGCTCACATATCTCACTATTTAGTATTATTTTTCACTTTACTTATTTCATGTATGGATTTGCAGAACGACTAACATATTTGACTATTTATACATGGGCCTGTGGAATAAGTTTAAAGTTCATCCTTTGAATTCAGAAGATCTTGTTTTAAAAATTAAAAAAATTATGATTTTTCGTACTCTCAGGTAACGGACATAAAATGGATTCCAAACAGCTCTTTAGTTGTACAGGTTGGCGAAGATAAACAAGTGAGGTATTTATTGAAGTAACCCGATAACCCACTTTATCATAACCCACTTTATCATAACCCACTTTATCATCCAATGGAAAGTTGAATGTGGACATTATTTACAGTTTTTACCTCTCTTTTTTTTATCATCAAAACATCTTCCTAATTTTGCCATAAATTATGTACATACATGTAAAATAACATAGTATTTACTAAATCTTAACAAATTACATTGAAATACTAGTAACCAGTAATAAGAATGCAATTCAAATAAGTTTATGAGAACACCCAAGTATTCAGATATTTCGTGCAAATTAGGTATAACCGTGTGTGATGTCATGATGTCTGACATCATACTACTATTTATAGATGTGACTGTATGGAAATACATGTAGTAAACAAGATGACAATTACGGTCGGAAACTAGATGTTCTAATCAACGGCATTTAATATGTTTACAATTTGTAATAAGAATTGTTCTTAAAGTTTTTTCTTTTCCTTTGGTGTGTTTATCAATGCGTGAAGCGGTTTACAATTTAATAAATAGATATAGAGCGAATCCGATAATCTGATTGGTCAACGTGATCCCAAAACATTGCATTCATACTTCGGTGCACAAATTTTCTCGGACCACTCCCACAAAAGATCTACTTTCGAAATGAAAAACTTGTACTAAAAAATCAAGGTATCTGTACAAAGTTCAACGCAAACAGGACACGAATCTAGTCAATAACTGTGACGTAGACAGTAGAAAATGACACTGTAGCTTCCTCTATGACATGACGTCATGGCCAAATGACGTAACTGCTTCCGAGCTTATTTTAATAGAATTATGATATTTTTCACGAATGTGTTGAGGATTCTTTGTATAATGACTGACTGCCATTTATTTTACGTTCATTGAGGTTTCAGTACTGTTACAGTGAATCCCAGAAATCTCTCAACTACTCGCATTACTAAAAAGTATTGTATTCATACTTAAAATTAACAAAAGAGATGTGTACATACTTCCACTTGATTGACAGGTGGCTGGTCGGGATGCACCACCAACCGTCTGTTAAAATATTAATTACAATTGATCCACCTTGTTAGACCACTAGATCCATTAATTCTCCACCAATTTGTTGAGTAATTTATGTATGAGGATTCTACAATATTTTTTACGTTCATCAAGGTATGAACAGAAAAACCGATGCGCTTCACGGATTCATACAGTTTGCACATCGGTTTTTCGGTTCATACCTTGATGAACGTAAAATTTATTTCAGTCAATCCTTAACTGACCTGGAACTAACTACGCGTAACTTTAAAATGACATTTTCTACTTATAGAGAAGTATTTATGCTTGAAATTATATGATAAAGAGATTATTAACCTCGTGTCTTTAGATATGGTATATATCCTGCATTTAGGGATAATCTCTATGTATTAGACTTGCTGAAGCTCGTCTAATATCAAGATATGCAGGATATAGACGATATCTAAAGACACAAGGTTAATAATCTCTATATATTGTGCCTATTATAGCTAGTAATAGTAGTATTACATGGTCCTCTGTTTAATGACACACAATATGTATTTGAGTTATTCCCGTTGGTTTATTGTCCCACGGAGAATTCCTACCTCCCTGGTGGCTCAGAAGTGACTGCTTTAGGAATTCGAGGACGAGTCGCCTACAGTTGACAAAAATTAAATCTATATTCATCCTACAATTCAATTGACTAAATTCACCATCAACATTAAATGAAAATACGATTTAATCTGCTTCTACAAAAAAAATATACAATAAAGGGAAATAACTCTATTTCCAGGCTGTACGACACTCGCAATCTGAGTGTGGTCCACTGTTTCACCAAGAAGCAGTACATCCAGATGTCATGTGACGTCAGTGAAGATGGCAACTATTGTGTCACATGTAGCAATGGATTTGGAGGCAATGGCTGTGAGGCCACGGTGAGTAGAAGGTTAAATGTTTGTGCAGGAATATCAGGCCCCCGTTCCACAACGACATCCTAAATTTAGGAGCTCCTAACTTTATGACCCAGTTTATCACCTCCTAAGTTAGATGCCGATTTAAGAAAGGACGTCATTGTGAAACACTTGTTACGAGGTGACAACACTTAGGACTGGTTTAGGAGCTCCTGAATAATTAGGAGACCGCTGTGAACCGGGGGCCTGATGACTAACAGTGTTATCATTACTGCGGATTCTACTCCCATCATAAGCATTTCGAATGGAAAAATGTATGGCAATTAGTTTTTTTAATGTATTTGAACCATGTAGAGATGTCAGTGTGATGTTATTGAAATACTGATGGAATAAGAGGTTAAAACCTGAAGAAATCTCGCTGGTGTTGTTTAAAAAAAATACCAAAATCAGGTCAGGGAAGAAATTTTAATATTAATGTGTTAGGACACTCATCGCGCTATGATTGTTCTGTGGAACAGGAACCTGGGCTTCCAAAAAAAATTACTTGGACCAATCTGTCAACTAGAAACAAACTTTAATATGCACAATTTTTATTGCAAGAAAATGAAGATAATTCTGTCGATAATCCATACACAATATCTTTTGTCTCTAATTTCCAGCTCTGGGACTTGCGATCCCGTTCCCTGGTACATGAGTTCAAAGGTCACATGGAGGCCATAGAAGCATGCATATTTCTGCCAACCGGAGGTCAGCCACTTGTAGCTACGGCATCTCGGGACTGCAGCATTAAAGTATGGGACAGAGACACTAAAGGTAAGCATGAAGTGGACAGAGACAGTAATGGTAGCCATGAAGTGGACAGAGACAGTAATGGTAGCCATGAAGTGGACAGAGACAGTAATGGTAGCCATGGAAACACGATACCGTAATACCTAAATATCGATTCAGAAAATACAGGTATTATTTGAGAGAGACTACAGATAACCCTCCTGGCAACAGTTAGACCCTATACTAAAATATACATACGTACAAAATTAAAGCATTGAAGTGAGAGATGGACTCTAAAGGTAATCACCATGGTAACATCTAGACACCACACCATGTATCATGTAATGCGTGTATACCTAAAATATATGTATATGTCCTGAGATTGCAGTCATTATTTTTGGAACTGAAATGCTGTGGAAACAGTAAAAAGCCCAGCTCTTCCAAATTTAAAAAAGAAAGAAAAACATTATTAAATAAATCAATTTGCTGGCATTTTCTATTTGAAGTAAGATGATCAAGTTTTCAGTGCATATGATGTTAATTTGTATTTTATTTGACAACTTTTAGACCTGGTAACGGATGTTTCAATTAGTGGATCTGGCCCTTTGACTTCACTTTTGGCGTATGAAGATGGAAGGCGAGTTGTCTGCACATTGTTGAGTTATCTGTTCCTTGTTGAGTTATCTGCACCTATATTTCAGTTAATCTTACTGATGCATAGATTCTAAACAGAAATAGAAATATTTTGAAATATACAAATGAAAAACGGTAGGAAAAAACACATTTGAAATTTTATTTTAAGAAAACAAGGGAGATTATTCCAAGGCAAATGATGCATTATTAGTCTAATGTTTATGTTGTACGTGTATGGCATTTTCCAGCATACTGGCAGGGTCTTTCAATCTTGGCATACAGAAGCTGGAACTAAAGAAGAACCAGTTGATACGGAAGGCTCAGTTTTGATAACGATGCATCAATGATTTTAGCGACCATGGAATTACCATGAAGGACTCGACTGAACCAAATCACTCTTAAATGGCTCCCTTGTAACCCAGTATTGCAGAAGACAATTATATATTTATTTATTTATTCAAATTTATTGGTTAAATATTTTAATAATTATTTATTACTTTTGGTAGGTTACTTAGGATGTCAACAATTATACCAAACACCAATGTGCATTGAAGCGTTTTTAATATGCGTACTTGCTGTTGTTGATAAACCGAATTCAATTAGAAAGTGAATTAACCCCAAACCATATATGTATGTGGAAATTTAAATTCAGTTCTGTTGTTTGGTAAATGGGTGACGTCGAAATTTGTGACATCATAATTGTATAAAAACGCATAGTAATGTTGGTGTGTCAACTGAAACGTACTTCTAGTTTAAAGCAATTCAAAGTGACTTATTAATATCTAATTTTATGTATCAAAAGTATTAGAGTAGGTGATGGGTAGGTTTAGGATTTGATTCCAACTTGGATCATAACAAGATATTAAAAAATCTTGGCTAATTTTTGCATAGTTATTGTAACGTAAACAAACAGAAATATTGAATAGGAAGCGATGTTCTTTGCTTTTTAATATGCCTGTACGATACTATTTAACCTTTTCTATGCTGGATTATTATAAACAGTCGCCTCTTATAGGGCATCTCTGGTTGCCTCTAGCATACAGAAGGTTAAATGATTAACGCTGTCCCCACCCTCCCTCTTGCCACATACACAAGGCTGTGATAGTTGAGTTTGCCAAAATATCTCCCAGTTCTAACATGAATTATGAATAACCACAGTATCATGTGTGAGCTACATCATTACAATGACACTATGCATTGTATGGTCAAATTTGTCGGCTGTCCATTAATATGTTAAGATGTTAAGAATTTTCCAATAACACCAGGCCCCGATTTCTCAAAACAAGCCTGAGTTCAAGATTTTGCTCAGCTGAGATTTATTCCACTGACTTGAGTACAATTTCATCTAGGTTTGAGTTTTTACTCGAGTTACAGCACCGAGTCAATGAGAGAGATCTCAGCTCTTGTCAGCTCAGTTCAGCTCTTGTCTGTTGACTTCATGTTTTTGTTGTATGCTAACAATTATCATAATTGTAATAATAATGATAATGATGATAGTGATAATGATAATAATTCTTGTCACTTGACTTTATATTTTTGTTGTATGATCAAAATTATAATAATAATAATAATAATAATAATAATAATAATGATAATGATAATGATAATGATAATAATAATGTGCACATTGATTATTCACATTCCCCATTCCAAAGCATGCTCATATTATTACCCCAATCAGTTGATCAAAGTGTACACATTTGAACTTCACAACTCCCTGGGGATTACTAGTATATACCACAGACTGCCGCCATGGCGTAGTGGTTAGAGGTTTCGCCCGGGATGCTACAGATCAAGGCGCATGGTTCAAACCATGGCCCCACCATTCCAAAAGACGTTAAAAGATGCAGATAATTCTGCAAATGTCTTGTACGAGACAAAATCCTGTTGTAGTATGTGATATCCCACGGAAGGGGAGGTAATCTCTGTGACTTACTGCACGTACAATCAGAACACCAAAAAAATCGTTACATTGTTGTTGCCAATGTTATTACAGTAGAATAACAATTCCAGTAATGATTATATCTATTCATGAAAAATGAATACTTTATTTATATTTATCATATGTCCATGTGCACAAATCACTATGAAATTATTTGCATTTCTGTCCAACTATATCATTGCTGTTCTGTTTTACTTAAAATACATTTTAATTGGTTTACCAAATTGGATTAGCAGTGACAGGAGTACAGTTAAACATGCTTCAATATTGTATTATGACCACACAATTATTTTGTTGAATGTGTTGTGGAAATCTACTTAATTTATCTCGCTTGTTGAGAATTGTATTATTACCGGTAATTTGTTATCGTTGTGTACATATTATTTGATGACCAATGATTACCCTGTGAAAATTACAAGTCCCTATGGTTAACATAAGCTGATGTATTTTCCCATGTTAACATGTATTGATATCTTTGTAAGGTTGATTTAATATGTGTTGATATCTTTGCAAAATTAACCTGTCTACGGTATATTTATTTGCAAGGTTATCATAACTTGTGGATGTCTAGGTTAGGATATGCTGATATCTTTGCAAGGTTAACATGATTTGATGTATTTGCAAGATTAACCTGTCTATATCTTTTCAAGGTTCAAACGCATGTATTGATATCTTTGCAAGATTAATATGTGTTGATATCTTTGCATGGTTAACCTGTGGTTTTGCAACATTAATCTGTCTATCTTTCCAAGGTTAACATCTGTTGTTATCTTTTCATGGTTATCATGAATCTTTGCAATGTTATCCTGGCTTTACATCTTTCCAAGTTTAACATGTGTTGATATTTTTACAAGGTTACCTTGTGTATTTGCTTAGTTAACTTGTATTTTTGCAAAATTCAGACATATCTTGATATCTTGCCTCAGCTAACATGTGATGATACCTTTGCAAGGTTATCCTGTGTTGATATCTTTGCAAGGTTGACCTGTTTATATTTCTTTGCACGGTCAACATTTATGGGATATCTGTGCACAGCTACCATGTGTTGTGTATGTTATATGTATTAACATGAGTTATTGTATCGTTAACCTTTTCACTGTTCTGCAGGGCATCTCTGGTTGCCTTCAGCAGACAGAAGGTTAACATGTGCTGTATTTGAATTGTTGTCACATATTGATGTGCTTGTGTACTTAAACATGTATTTATTTATTTGAAAGGTTAAAGGCATACAATCACTTTTAATTTTATTTTTTTTACATATATCGTGATCAAACATATCGTATGTGAAAGTACGTACATTTGATTTGTCGACACACGTATATATTGGCCAACCAGCTACATTTTCCGCATGTCCGACTGGTTTTCAATATTTTCCTGTTTTATTTCAGTTTTTTTCTCGCCATAGAATATATGAAAATATGGAGAGAGAGAAAAAAGCAGTCAGACATGCAGAAACTGTAGCTTGTTGCCCAATATACTCGTGTAGACAATCCAATGTGTATACTTTCACGTAAAATATGTTTGACTATGAAGTATGTCAACAAACTGATTGTATGCCTTTAAGAGGAGTTGCTGTGAAATCCACATATTGTTAGTGCTAAACCTGATGGTGCTACACACATATGTTTCGTTTCATGATTTTTCACTGGGGAAAATTGTATAATTTATTTCTGGCAGTGTATCTTTTATTGTTGTAGTCACTGAATCAATTCCCTTGTGTTTATGATCATAATAATAATAGTAATAAAAATAATAGTAGTAGTAATAATAATAATATGGTAATAATGTTTGTGATGATAATCATGATAATCATAATAATAATGATAATGTGCATATTTCTAATATGCCAAATCAACATTCCAAAACATGTTCATATTATTATCAGTAGATCAGTGTGCATACATTTTTACCATAACTCCCTGGGGAGTATATAATGAAAGCTGCCATTTCAAACACTAGAATTTTATTCATATTGCCATCTCACCAAAGTTATCTATTCTCTTTAAGGGCATTGTTCGGACTACTGGTAAGTTATTCTCATGAGATGACATTTACATGGTGTCTCGGGAGCCCAGCATCAATGTTCGCAAAAGTTACCTTCCTGATGCGATCATGACAGAATGTGCTGTCTGTACCATGGCAATGCAGTTATCATCCTTGGTTCGTCAATACCAGCCGGTGCTCGCAGGTTTACTGCAACATTCAGCATTATGGATGTTACGGGTTTCTTCCTGCCATAAACTGACAAGCTGTGATATAAGTGAAAGAATCTTGAAAGCGGGTCTAAATCCCAATTACAAGAAAAACAAAAACAAAACCATATTTTGAAGCATTTTGCCTAGGCCACTATACTCAGTGCTACACGCATATTTATAGTTGTGTTCATTTGTCTTTGAAATAAAGTCATGTACATGATACTGGTGAAGTTATACTTTATACACAATTCATTATATTGAATAAATGCCATGTTTATTATGTTTTAGCTACTATGTTGTATTTAAGAATCCCAAAACTCATTGTAAGGATATACATGTTCTCAATGCACTGTAAATTTGAAACAACTAATTACTTAGACCACAGTTGTAAAAGTATGATTTTGTATAGTTTTTATTGAAATTTTCTTCACACCTTAGTTATGATCTAACTGAAATAGTCTTTTGGAAGTTTTCAAACCAGAAGTGATATTTACGTTTAGTACAGTAATATCCCATCAAGTTATCGTGTGTGTGTGTGTGTGTATATCGTCATGTGTGTGTATATCGTCATGTGTGTGTATATCGTCACATATGGTTGAGGTATACCTACTACAACATAAAACAAAGTGTGTGTATCGTATGTATGTCTGTACATGTATATATAGTATTGTATACATCAGTGTGATAAATTTAATTGGAAATACCAGTATGCATTTATTTATTATGCTACTGTTTGCATTGTATTGCACTGCAATATTTGGGTTTGATAAAAAAAAAAAAATGACAATTTGATCCTCTATGATAATAATAATAATAATAATGGCTATTGATACCGCGCCATATCCACCCACTAGTGCATGCTCATAGCGCTACATAATATATA